>KE525334.1:171197-186397 GCA_000441895.2 Anopheles sinensis
GTGCGTGAAAAAACTTGCAATCGATCGAAATCAGCAACGCAAGCAACCTTCCTATGATTTTTCGCTAGAATCGCCAACAATATCTTTGAAAATTCTTCGTTACAAATATTCACATCCGATTGGAAACAAAACCTGTCTGTCATTTTTTTTTCATTCATTTTTTATTGCCAACCGGTAAAAATGTTCTAAGTGTCGCAACCTGTCTAGTGTGTAGTAACCTTGGATTCGAATCATCAAATTCATCTAATGGGATCCAATTCTTTAGAATCTGTCAAAAGGGATTCAAATCCTTTAAAATCCGTCAAGGGAACGAATCTTTGAATCTTCGGAATCCCGCTTCTGCCAATACTAGTGATGAGAAAATCAAATCCCTGAAGGGATTCGAATCTTTCGATTCAAATCCATTCTGAGTTCCGGATCTACAAATCCGAATCCCAATCCGTTGTATCATGATGTGCCATCGAACTTGCCGATTTTTTTACTGGTTTTCTCCTATTTTTGACTTGATTATGGCAATATGTGCCGTTGCAGTGATACATGTTGCCGGTTATGTTGTAATAGCAACGTAACAGTGGTAACATTCAAATTGAATCTATCGCCACGATCGGCTAAAACAGTGAAGCAACTCATTTTGTTATTTTTGCAGCACTTTCAGCTTTATCGCGGAGCGAACATTTTTTATGTTTGATGAGGCCTTTTTAATTGAGGGTTGTATCGACGATGAAAATAACATTCCAACAGTCCATTTTAAGAATTGTTTCTTTTTTCCATACGTTAGAGCGTAATGATCCTCCGTTGCTAGGTGACCCTTCGCTTGGAAATCTGGTGAACATTGCGAGGAGCTAAGAAGGTCATCGAAAGGGAATCAATAGGTGTACGGAGGACAGGTGCGCAGCGAGTGCGGTAAATCTGGTGTCAAAGCGGATTTTCGGATGATCAGTGCCCCGAACTAGAGATCTGTGCAACAGCGACACGATTCAACGAGTCAGGGGAAATGACTTAAAACATTGAAATTTAATCAAATAGTCGTGAATGCTTATCATATCGTCGTTAATGCTTATCATACCGCAACCGCGTCGGTCGGTCGGCCACTTAGAGCAAAGGCTTCAGACTTTTTCACAAGTCATACGCGAAACTAACGAAAACCTTAATTAAACCAATTTCTAAAGTAACAATTAGACAATTGTAGATTTACATAAAGTTGTTTTCAATCATATTGCCGATGCGGCGGGCTATTGTAGGCTTTGATGAGCTGTTTTATTCACAGGTTCGGGTTTGAATTACCCCACCACTAGCCAGCATTTTCGCCGCTCTCGAAACGCAAATTGTTAAGAAACCAAACCGGTAAACCGCTTTTTCCCGGTTCGTGTCCATACACGCATTGAGGATGTGTTGGTGTACCGGTTGCAAATGTGTTTGTGACCCGGTTCGGAGATCGAGAGAGACAATCGTCCTCTCTTCGCCCGGAGAGCAGTGCTAGAAAAACTAGAAAAGATGGTCAATTTTTGGTATAATACTTCACACTCTATTGCGCGTCTTGTCAATACCATTCGTTTGAGGGGTCATTTGTCCAAATCGGTTGAGAAACAAGCAAGTTATTTGCAAATAGGTTTTTAAAAGCCTACTTCGCAAACCAAGGTTCCTTTGATTTTCGCCCTTCTCTCGCCCGGCCCCCGGTTTTCTCCAAAACAAGAAACGATGGTAAAATCTTACCTTCAACAAAGTTACGCGTATTGAAAATACCTTTCATTTGAGGGGTCACTTGTGCAAATCGGTTCAGGAACTAAAATGTTATCAACAAATTGGCTATTTCAACCATTATCTCAAGCACTGACCAAGGTGTTTTAAGTTTGTTAATGCCAAGCTGTGCTGTTCTAGTGATGGGGATATGAAATCTCTACTTGGCACTTAAATCACCAAATCTGAGTCCCAATCCGTCAAACAGTCGTGGTGATCAACAAATCAACGGCGGTCTGGAAATCGGTTATCCTAATCTAAACCCTAATCAGATCAATACTGATAACTCGCTTTTTGAGTAATAAAAACATGTCGCACATTTCCAATGTGAGGTTCACCGCTGTTAGTAGTTCTGATGATCATGAATCACGATTCTCAATGACGAGTCTTTATTTGAACAAAAATACTCTTAACATGTAAACCAGGCCTTGGTCTGAATCATTGTCACTGCGTGTGATTAGCATAATGGTACAACTCATCAGTTAATCGAAGTTCTACTGTACTTCTTTGTTAAAAATAGGTTCTAGTTTTTTTCTCAAACCTAAGTTATGTCCAATCAAATCTATCCGTTGGATAGTTGGACGTTCGATTCGACTTAACTGAAATCAATCACTAAGAACCGTTGTCTCTACATCGACTCTCTACGTGACTAATGCGTATGGATCGATTCACATCAAATTCAAATAAATTCAGATCAAGTCTGAATCAAATCAAATCGAGTCCCTAACAAATCAAAACAGATTCGAATCCCAAACAGATCAAAACAGATTCTAAAGGCTGATTCGCACAGCGGCAAATGCAAGTGGCAAGTGGCAAGTTGCCGCGTATCTACCCCGTGCGAATAAGGACCTAGCAAGTGGCAAGTGGCAAGTAGTTACTTTTTCGTTTAGGTGATATGATTGGGATAAATTTCGTCTTATCTTACAGGAATATTTTCTGGTTGCATAAGTGATCGATTTTTTATAATTCTAGATCAGAGGAACGTTTAATTAAAATTCATATCTTCCTCTGTACTTGTGTAAGTGATTTAGTTACCGGCAAGTGCTTGCTCCAGTGCAAACGGCTACTTGCCACTTGCCTGCTTACTTGCCACTTGCCTGCTTACTTGCCACTTGCACTTGCCTCTGTGCGAATCAGCCTTAATCCTAAACAAATCAAAACAGTTTCAAATCTCAATCGGATCAAATCTCTAGAATCCGTCAAATGGGATTTGAATCTTTTAAATCCTTCTAGGGATCGAATCTTCGAGTCTTCCAAATCCCGATTCTGCCAACACTAGCCAACACTACTTGAATCCGCACTGCGGAGAAACAGAAAAAACGGAAAACTGATTCCGACGCGAAAAAGAACGTGTAGTGTAGCGAGTGCATTCAACGAAACGCCCACGAAATTTAGAAACGTTGTTTTGAGTTGATGTCATGAGATCAGATCCCTCGAGTTGATTGTGTGTGCAACAAAATCGATTATAACACACAACAAGCGAACCCAGCCCGCTGGAAAGGGTCGAACTATAGATGCATCAAGCAAAACAGACGAGACTTTCGGGAGTGAAAAGTAAATGGGCTGCTGCAAAGGAACGGCCAGTGTTTATGTAAACAATCGTTGCGAAATCGCAAGTGACTATTTTGGAGTTTCCTAGTTAAGGTAAGGGAAAACCCCGCTGCTTGAGAAATCTACGCCGCCCGGAAATCAGAAAAAGTACAAAACCCACTACGTCCCCCTGAACAATGGGAAGCGTTGACAACAGACAAATGCCGTGTGTGAAAAAGTAATCCTACCGACCAGATTCACTAGAAAGAGAAGCACTCGTCGAGTGGAATATACTTTTCTTTTTTCGAGGGCAAACAAAGCAAATCTGAATTCTGTAGGGAAATTGAGCACAAGGTGCTGAAGTAAGCCACAAAGTTATTGGTACAAAGTACCTATGTTTTTAAATTAAATCTTTCCGCAACATGATCGGAATACAATGTAGTGTCTGAAAATTTTCAGTAAGAAGTTATACAAGGCCAACATTGCCTCCAGGGCATATTGAAGTTGAACTCTAAAGAAAGCGTGAAAAAATTAGTTTGCTTATAGCTGTGGGTGTTCAGTGGCTTTTGTCTCGGACCTGCAGCTCAAGTTGAACCGGATTAGCCTAGCCACCGGGTTGTTAACATTTCTGAGAGCAACACCCGGAAGACGAGGCGGACCAGCTGACCTCGGAAAGCCTCGTTCCGGCTGATCAGGTAAGGATCCAAATCAAGCGTATTTTTCGTCATATCGTGTTATAAGTTTAAGCATTCATTTCAGAGAAGGAACCGCGTAGTTTTTGCTAAGAACTAACCACTCGTCGTTATCAGCCCAAACTCGGTCCCTCGTAGGTCGAATAGAATCAGCCACCAGGTCGGATTTGGCTGGTCTTTGCCAACCCCTGACTAAAATGGAACGTTTTCGTTCTCTCTCTTGTGGGTTGCATTATTTTGTGCAGAGCAGATGCTGCAAAAATGGTTCAAAGTAGGTCAAACGAGAGGAAATTGAGATTATAACGAAACGTTCGACGCCATTTGGTTCGGGAGAATGTTTACGCTTGCAAAAGGTTCCGTTCTGGTCCCTTTCTTCTTGACAGACAAACCTCACACATAGACCGTTCATAAATCCTTGTGCTTTTGTAGCAGTTGCTGTCTCCACATTGTCCAGAGATGTTATATGAATTTCACATAGCTTCTACACAGTTTTTTTTAACGAAATAAACGGTCTGAAGCTTTCATAAAATAAAAGTTGCTGGTATAAATGCCTAATTGACGAGAGGAAGATAACGTACTTTGGTTCGACTTATCTTTCGGAGACCGTCAAATTTACGAGCAAATCGTTTTTATACAGCAGTATTAATGCAAAAACGTGACAATTGATTTATATATGATCGCGAGAACGTAAACAGTCGCAGCTAGAAACAACAAACAATGAAAATAGCATTTAGGGTCAAAAATGTTATACACGTGACTTGCTCGGTTTAGACACTCCTAGAGAGGTCTTCCGACAACGTGAAGAATGTGCATACATGGCACGGTTCTTTGTGCTAAAACTAAACTAAAACGTGAACCTGGCATTACCGTAAGCCGTGGGAGAAAATGTGTAGAAATGTCCTTAATTCCACACGAGGATATGCCATGTGCACCTAAACCGGACAACATCGGTCAGGTGGAGGAATTAAAATTGATAGGTATGCAAAGGCGACAATCGACGTCCGCTTCCCGAAGTTGTAGCAAAAAGGTAATTGCCGCTAGACTCGTGGCTGTTCAGGCAGATTATAGAATGTGACGGTCGCAGCGGATAGTCCTTAGACGACACTACCTGTTTCATGTGAGTGGAATAAAAATGAGGATTGGCATGAAAAAAGTGTGTGTATAAGTAATCTTTTAAGCTTAGTGTTCTGCTATATTAAGGAACTCGACGAACGTCGCTTCATAGGTTTCATTTAATATTGGTATTCTTGTGGCGTTTTGCATCTATTTATTGATCGCTCAGCATAGACTTCAATACTTTTTCAAAATTGCAAAAGTTCAAGGTTTTGCTTCGAAGATGTGTTCTACTAAGGAAGTGGCATTACAAATTCAAGTTGCGCAACGGAATATTGATGAATGAACGCTCATCGTATATTATAAGGAAACTCTACCTACGACAACCGTTTGTGCAGTGCAGGACGGCTATAGGTTTCAAAGCAGATACAGAAGAAGTCGGTTGGAATTTAACATGTGAATGTAGCCCACATAATCTTGTTTAAAACACAAAATATTGGTTCAATACCAACCTTCACTCATTATGCTGCAGTCCAATACAACACTTTTCCGGGGGCAAATTTGTTCACCTCGATTTGTTTCTCTTCCTTCTTTATGTGTTAGTGGGGTATGAAAGCGTGTGTGCAGGTTTTTAGAGACATCCGTGACTATTCGGAAATACTGTATTTCGGTCGATTTATCCAACGAGTTAGAAAGCAAACATTGAGTGTAAGCTATTTGCCATTGAAGAGGAAGCGGCCATAGAGATAAATCATCATCCGATGATAATTAGCGAGAAATGAAACCAGCGGAGCTCAATGCGTTTCGCTGTAAGGGGGTCAATTAACCAAATGAAATTAATGCATGTAGCGCTAGTCTGTGTGTTCAAAAATGAAAGCCAAGCTCTACACATGTATACAAACATGCAGTGAATGAAATTTTCTGTATATTCTCATTACTCCTGGCATGTCGTGAAGTAAGTTATGTTAGTCATACTTCAAATGTCAAACCAATAATCCAATACATATCCACATTATATTCAACAAATAAATACGCTAAATTCAAATCATCGATTGTGCTAGAATATGGTAAATTTAAATTGAATCTGGTTTTTAACTCCCAATAGTTGGTCCTTCATACACGACGTCCATGATGTAATACATTTTTTTGGATTTGGAAACTGAAACTCACCTCGCAATATTCTGTTATAGCAGGTTGAGGTTGTTATTTTCTAGTTCTTTATTCTTTTAGTCTACATACTGTTTAACTTAAAGATTTGAGTGCTATAATTTGTTAATTTCTATCCCTCTACATGCACGTACCGTTTGATGAATAATTCATTAGAAGTAGACTGACTCAGTATGCATTTTGTACACATTGTGTTGCTGCTCGCAGATAGGTACAAATCTGTCTTGCTGCGGCAATGGTTAATCTAGCGATACAGAATAATAATACATTTTATGCAAATGATCACAGTAAAACTAGCATACACGTTTCTATTAATTATGTTATTCTATTCATTGGTAGTTTGTTTTTATTTGAAATAGCATAGAACCATCAGGCTAGGATCTCTTCTTATGCTTGTACGTTTTCCAAAACAAGACATCTATCAAGTCAATCTTCCGGATGCGACGAGCTTATATTGTAATTGAATTTGTTTCTGTTTATGACACTTATCCAATGCCGGATTGATTTATCTTTTGTTGTGATTGTGTAAACTATAACAGATACAGCGACGCCTGGTTGGATTACCCGTCCAGTTACCGGTGCACGACAAATCGCTCGTTGGAAGTTTACCACACCATGCCATGTTTGTTCGTTAGTCATACGATCAAACATTGAGATGTTTGAATTAAATAGCACGGACGTTTTGTTTCTGTATAAAATATAGCAGAATTATGACATTAAAAAACTAGATGTACATTTAATAGAATATTTAAAATTAATTGTTCATTGCATAAATGAATTAATCAATGAAAAATACATGCGAAGATCTTGTGGTAGCACTCTCAAAGCGTAATAATAGTTCAATTTCAAGAGAGCAACAGAAAACAAAAATAACAACACATAAACAGAAACAGCAAATTCACTCGTTGCTTCGTGCTTCGATGTGTTCAATGAAAAAAGTAAATAAAAACCCGTTCTAACCTTCGCGCATTCAACGACCTGCCTTGCTTCTCGCAGTTCCTTCGTCGTAGCTAGTTGAAGGCGACTGGCGCATTGCTAGTTGCTTCAGCTATGCGAGATGACTTGGTGGCGTCTATATTTTCATACGGCAACCAAGCTAAATGATCGAGATCTGCTTTGGTTGCCAGAGCTTAATCGATAGAAACAAAGCCTGAGAAATAGCCTGTTCTCCTAGGAGCGCGTGTACGCAGTGACGCCACGGTCGGACAATTGTCTCGTCTTATGACCGGGTGCACAAGTGAGATGCAGCAACGGTATCAGGCGATGTAAAACCGGTTGTATGCCTCAACCGGACTTGTCTGTTTTGAACGCACATACCTATTGAAATAATGTTCGTTGATTATCTCGTACTAGCGGTCATGAATGTTTCGAAACAGAGCAAGTGCGCTTTTCTTGATGTACCGTTAGATATCTTGAAACATAGTACAAACATAAACAATACTACGAAACGTGTATTACTAATATGAATAATATTCCGTGTATAGAAAGAATATGCAGCAAATTTTGAAACGGGATCCTAACAGTATTTTTTGCAGTTCGATCGTCGCTGTTGGCCGTACACACATGGGTCAATATCACGGTCATGGGCATGAATGTGTTTTCTGTTTGCGTGATTTCTTTCGCAGAAACTGGATTTAATCAACAAGCTGTGTTCCTTGGCTATGTGAGGTTAATTGCCTGCAAGAGCAGTAGTGCCCTCGATTTATCGAAAGTAGTTTCTTTGGCATTGCCAGTAATCGACCAGCTGGTAGTATTATGTATGAACGTATGCATTTCGCCCTTTAGAAAAATGCGTCAAATTCACATTAAAACTCGGATGATGCGAAGAGTGTAATATTTTTTCAAATGAATGTGGTATTATGTCCGAAGTTGCCATTGACGACCACGCAAAGAGCTATAACATTCGCTGAGCTGATGCCAGACGGTGTCAACTGAGCTTGCGACCACTTTTGAACCGGGTTATCTAATCTAGAAAAATGGCACTGGTAAACACTGTCATACCCTTATCGATTTGAACGAAATCGCCTACGTAAATGTAATCTTTGCTTTCGCTTATTTGTTCGAATGTTGGAGTGCACCTCAATCGGAACTGAGAGCGGAAAATCTAGTTTCCACTTTCGCTATACTGCGAAGGGCGAGCTGTGTGCAATAGACTTTAAGGTCGGTGATGCCAACGAACCATATAAAATCGGCCGAGACTAGTTTAGATGGTCTAGGACAGCGGAAATTATTGAATTATACCTTCCATGGGTGTTGAGCGCAATGAATATTCCTGCAATCTAAGGTTATTGCCAAAAACGCGAACGATACTTTGCTAATGATAATACAATGTCACTTAGGAGCAGTTTGTGTATATTCTTCCGTGGTTTTGTAACTAACTTCTTTAAATCTAGAATCGTAATGATGTTTTTACATTACATAAGTTACGAAAGATGTTGTTGGCATAATTTTTAAACTGGTACATCACACTTCACACAAATCACAGTTTAATGCAATTATATGAACCGTGCCACATGATCATAATGGCATTTTTCTTTTTTACTTGTCATTTTTCAGGTTCAGTCGGGTTATGCAAGTTTTCAAGGCGTATAAGGAGAAGAACTCATTGTAAGGGAGCCTGAAGGAAGCCTAAGAAACGCCTTTGTCAACCCGGCAAACAACGTAAGCTTTTGGCCGCATCCAAGGTTATGCCGTATGCAGTCGATCGATCGAGTGCAGAACTGGACCAGTGCTATCGTGGGTAGCTGATTCTACTTTCAAACAAGAGAATTGAGAGAGCACCGGACTAGGAAAAGACTGCCCGGCTCGGCAACACATTGCTCTCGTCAACAGTTCCGAAAGGCACCGGCACGGCGGGAGCAAATCAAGCAAGCTATCAGTTGCTGTCCAACCACGATCGCGGCATAAGCGCGGAGCGATCGCATTTCGTAGAGTTCAACCTTCCGGGTGGTAGAACAAGTTGAATCCGAGGCATGACTCGAGGCGGTTGAATTGACGAGTGCATTGCGCTGTTTGCTTAGGTTTTATGCAGTGAGATGCAATTTATATATAGAAAAAGGAATAGTGAACCTCCGTATACAAGGCCTTTGTTGAAAATAGTGAGTGATTGACAGTTGGGTGTACGTACTACTTCCGCAAAAATAGTTTGTTTGAAATCATAGGCTTTTTAAATGAATTTATGTTGTGCAATTGGTGAACACAGCTACGATATTTTATCCTTTCAGTGTTAAGTGTGTTCCAAGTCGAGAGTTTTTGTGAAACTTGCATCATATGTAAGGGCATTACAGGTTCGAGTAATATAGAATGCAAGATCCGGCAAGTGCTAACCAGTCGGCGATACTTTGTTCCATCCTTCGAAGCTACTGGAAGTCTATTAGTTGCGTTGCCGCATTACACCACCGTTGACGTCTTGAACTAGTGGTCTGCTATGTAAAAAGTGTTTTGAAATCGAAGTAGTCTGCGTTACACAAGGTGTGATCGAAAAATAAGCAAATTGTCCTGTGCCGTTGTTGTGTAGACTATTTGCGATCGTGTTCTGTGTTCACATCAAGTGCCCGAATATTCGATTCAAAGTTACCGTGCAGGATAGCACGCCTGTAGATCAGATTTCACATCGTTTGTATTGCACGAAAATTCAGTGAGAGTACAAAGAATGATGTCTGCTCTAAGCTATCAGGTTAACATGAACAACTTCCTATCGCTCTTGGTTGGCGCCTCGCTGGTGGCAGCTAACTCATCGCCGAACCATGATATATCGGCCCCGTCGCAGCCCACCGAGTTTAGTAACGGCGTCTCTTCATTTGCTCTTCCGGCTGAAGACCGTATGGCCATCGAGAGTTCCACGTTAGCACACCTCAACTACAGCTACGTGGACGCGGAGGGACACTTGGTCGAGCTCGGCGGAAACGAAAGTGCTAAGTATGGCGAAGGTCGAGTTCTGAACAGAACCGGCATCTTGGTGCACGTTAGCAACAGTGTGAATCGCTCGGATCACACTGGCTGCTCGAAGCATTGGAATGGGACGCGCGGACAAGCCCTACCAGAGCGACACATTTCCTGGATTGCACTCATACGGCGCGGTAGCTGCAACTTTGAGGACAAAGTAAAACATGCATTTGAACACGGCGCCGCTGGAGTTATTATCTATAACGATAAGGATGATGCTAAGCTGGATAAAATGAAGATTAACGACAAAGAACGTAAGTATTGGAGCGATTAAAGCGTCTTCATTTTGTGTGCGCTTTTAGAAGTCTCGATAATCATTGACACCAAAAGACGTAATGCCTTGTGACGTGGATTGATACGAATGGTCATGTTGGAATAGTAGTATTAATGTACATTGTTTAGGCAATCAAACACATAGTTAAACAAAGTGCAAAGAATAGATAACAGTGATGAAAAACGATTTCCCATAACAATAAAATTCCCACGGGTGACGTAGTGGGGATCGCTATTGAGTATAAACAAATGTAATTTACAAACGCGATAAGCATTCGTGGTTTTCGTTAGGGCGCAAAACGAATACATGCACGTTCAGCGATATCAGGAGTCGGTTAGGAAGAATTAAATTGGCCGAAGAAAATACGATTATTTCAAAAATACTTTTTTGTTTTGTCGATGTTTGTTTTGGCCACGTGATGAGCTGGATACTGTTGTTCTTCTTTGTACTATTAAGTGGTTTTTTACTCTATTATTTTTTATATAACAAATAGAGTTTATCAGTGGAATGTACACTGCTCTATTTTTCAAGGGTAATAATTAATCTCAACGTAAATGCTAGCTTAATAGCGCTATGATTTTGTATATAACAGTGATTCGTTTATCAGTGAAATGTACACTGCACTTTTTTCAAGGGTATTAATGAATCACAACATCAATGCTACCTTAATAGTTAAAATATAATCTGTTGCGTGATTTATTTACAAACATTCGTTATCCGCATCATAAATAAAGACTGAAAGGTGATCTTATTGCCTCATACGAGGTTTGATTGCTAATCAAACCATTTCTGTTTGGAATTGTAAAAACTTTAATTTGAATTTATTAAAATGATCCAAGTTGAAGACTTTGAAGTTGCCAAATCGGTTGAAAAGAAAACGTTTCTGGTATGTCTTAGAGTAGTTTTACTTTTGAGCGTTTGGCTGATTATCGTACATCATAAAATCAATATTTGCCATCAAATAAGAAGGTACCCTGTGTCAAAGAAGATAAAAATATATTCCCACTGCAGCTAACAGCTCACAAAAAAAAAAACTAGCTACATATTTACTATAGGATGCGACCTCATTGGATAGGTTCGAGCAACCCCAGTGTAAAACTCAGCGGGAGATAAACGCAATCTTGGTTGACTTTTCGAGTCGTGTTGATCTTGTTGATCTACTCGCGTTGCATTGGTCTTTCTGGATGAAACCTAAAAGAAACCAACGGAGTCATGTTCAAAACGAGAAAAAAAGTGTGTGTGCACATGGCGCAACTGTTTGATTGTATTCTGTTGTACCGTCCCGCAAATCCCTTCCTCAGAAAAGTTATAGGCAGCCGCAACTCTGTCTTCGGATGGATTACTTTCACTCTCTTGCCGTCGCCAGTAATAACCTTATGGCGAAGGAAATTGTATGCGCTTTCTTAGCGCATGTATTGCCGCGCCAACGTCTTGTTTTGTCGCATCTGCCACAGCGATTCACTCCGTTGGCCTTCACTGAGACTAGGGTCGTCGTGTTTTCATTGGGTCGTCAATCCGATGGTTGGGTGTGACCATGGTTCCGTCTGACGAACCTCACGCGAAGCTCCACCGGCAAACAGGACGTGCTGCGTTGGAGGCTTCTTAGAAGTAATTAATTTATTGCTTCAGATCATCAAACGCAGTTTTGCAACGTTTCCTGTCTACATATGGCATTTTAATCAGATACTGTTTGATTATCAACGCATTTTACCGTTAATTAATATGCTAAATTTGAAATAGCCTTAAGCTCGTAATAGTTTGAAGTTAATACATATACTCTTTATAAAATCAATATATTAACTCAAATATCTAACGTTCGTTGTAAGGATATTCAACTAAATGGTTTTTAGTTGAAGCAATCATCAAACATGGTATGTCCTTAAAAATGTGTGCTGTGTTACGAAATATAGTCTCAAAGCTAAGTCCATTACACCCACAACAATAAAGTTCATTTGCGAAGGTGTGAGAGTCAAACAAGTTGTGACACATTAAGCCGGTGTGATAAGATTAGGTAAACCAGGGCTGATAGCTTTATTTTTCAGTTTGAGACGTGCAGATGGGTTAAGTTAAACCTTAGTTTTGAATGAAAAAAAAAAAATATATTCGCAATCGCTTCGAAGATATTCGTAAAATCAGCAAATGTGTTGAATCGGTTGCGTTAGTAAGACTGTTTGGTATCTTATGTACATTTTTCGCATCGCCGAGATATAGACACGCAAAATTTACTTGTCTGGTGGTGAGTAATGAACGTACGCAGATCGCCATAGTGTTACGGCTTGGGTATCGCCGTGCGTCTCAACATCGTAGAATGCACAATGGCGCTACGAATGGTTTTCTACTTTGCACCTGTATACATCTGAATGGCATTAGCATACTTAAAACGGTGCTGGCGACAGCAACTGCGCCTACGCGGCATTGCCAGTGTTTGAGTCGATTCATGGGCATTTGAACATTTGTACATTATTTCCAACAGTTTCCTGTTTCCTTAAAATTGATACAACAAGAGGTGTGCGTTGCGTTTAACCTTAAAAATGCTAGAGAAGTGTCGGTTCGTATTTCAAAAATTAAGTTATGATTTGATTGTTAAAAAAGTAACTCAAAACTTTGTAGTAACTTAGCATTGTTCTACTTATCTAACATTTCCTATAGAGCTACGGCACACTGATTGACAAATATTAATTTGTTAATAATTGGTTGAGACTTGGTTGCTTCGATTACTTTCTAAGCTGATTTTGTTTATGTTCCAGGAAACATTACCGCGGTATTCACTACCAAAGCCATGGGTAATGAATTGATCGACATTGTTGAATTACGCGGCCACGAAGTTGTAATGCATATTATTGAAGGTTCCCGTCAATTTCGTTCCATGGCCAACATAAACCGGTAAGTGTTTACATTTTCAAGCTATAAATGTTACGATGTTTTAATTATTCGTCTTTTATTTGCAGAACTTCCGTCTTATTCGTCTCCATTTCGTTTATTGTACTGATGATCATTTCTCTCGTTTGGTTGGTGTTTTATTATGTTCAACGTTTCCGATACCTGCAAACCAAAGACAAGCAATCGGTAAGCAATGTTGTGGAGGAAGAGTAATCATAATTAAATTTGTATGTAGTTGGCACACTGTGTGATTTGATTATTTTCATTGCCTGAAACAAAAAGTTCTAATAAATGACACTATTGTTGCTCTTAAATGTTTTGAAATTTGACGTATACACTGTGTCCAGTTTCTAGAGAGCCGCCTACATTTATCTCACTATAAATTTTTTCACTAAAAATAAAAATATAGTTTTGATATTTTTATTTGTCATAAAAGTTACGTTTTATCAGTTTTGCTTGAAAATGGCTGTCCATGTTGTATAGAACCACTTGCAATTTCGTTGGGTTTGGGCACGATAAATGAGGTTATAATAGCTATTATAATTTATTTTCAAATATTTTAGTAATCAGTAACTCTGCGATTCCTATTTATAGTTTGGAATATTCGGTTTGGCATACTGCCAATAAGGTTTTTAATTATGGATTCCTCGATTTCTTCCCAGGCATGAGGAATAGCGACTTTGAGTTCATTAACAGTTGAGTATTGCCTTCCTTCGGCATAAATGCGTCGTACAAGTATTCCCCAAATATTTTCAGCCGGATTTAGATCCGGTGATCGGAGCTGGCCAATCCAACAAATCGACTTTATGGTACTTAAACCAAGCACTCGTTTCTTTGCTTTTATGAATTGCCGCATTGTCTTTTTGAAAAATTAACTTTTTGGGGTGCAACTTGCGAATAAAAGGTAACAGACGTGAGTCTAGGACGTTGGTGTGAACAAGTACAGGAAGTGAAAGCCAGCTTCAGCTTCCCAGATTAACAGAAACCGGCCCAAACATGATCCACCACCAAAGTTGCGGGTTGAAAAATACTGCTTATATTTCCGTAAATCTCGCCAATATCCTTTGAATCCATCAGGGCCATCTAGATTGAACGTCTTTTCATCACTGAAGATCACCTAGAAGCAGAATAAACATATTTAAGTTCCCAATTGTAACACATCCATAGATGCCCATTTAAAAGTGTGACCATGACCTTCGACGGCGTGGGTTCGAATCCCATCCGAGACCCTCCCCTCCCCTGTACGATAGGAGTGATTATCCACGTAAACAAGGGAAAAAGTCTTGTAAGCCCTTAACTGGCAGGCATGACCAAGAGGTCGTTACGCCAAGAAGAAGAAGATGATTGACGTCCTTAATAAAACTTGACGGATGGTCTCTCTGCACACGTGTCCTAAGTTAAACTCTCGCTTGACATCATTCAGCAATTTCTGTGAATTCGATAATGTTTTCACTATTCACAGAAATCTTTGATTTGCGTGGTTTTTTGCGAGTTTTACCGTATTCATTCGGGTTTTTCAAAAATTTTGGATCTCATTATGCGATCGACCTAAACGGCGGCCTATTTCCTGTAGTTCAATATTTTCTTCGCGGTATGCTTCAATTTTAGCTTTTTCCTGTTCCCTAAGAGCTTTTCCTCTTGGCATGATGACCGCGCTTGTTGACATATTGATGGCAAATGTGCAAAACCGTACTGGCTCTATAGAAACTGGACAGTGAAAACTTGATCGAAATACATTAAATCAGAATAACTTGGCCAGATTGTGTCCTAGTCTGTGTGTAATCGATTTTTGACATCATTACAAACATAATTAAATAAAACAATTTGAACTGCCATCATTTTTCTTTTTTTCATTTACATTTTCTGATATTACTAAGTGGCTCTATAGAAACTGGACACAGTGTACGCTGCAACGCGTTGTT
>KE525334.1:197294-244260 GCA_000441895.2 Anopheles sinensis
AAGGAAAATATTGCATGGGTCACAATATGCACTTTTGTTGAAATAAGCCATATAAAAACTCAAAAAGGGGGTTAAAGGGAAAATCAATTATAAAGTTCTATCAAATTATGCCCAACATCCAACCAGAAAATTAAAAAAAAAAACTAGTCGATTTGACAAATTGAAAGCGTGAAATATAAGTGATAAATAAAATTGGTGGTTTCTTGCTAGGTTTTCAGCCGTGGCCCGCTTAAGCTCGGGGCCCCACGCGGCCGCTCAGCCCACTCATAGGTAGATCAGCCACTGCCTGTTCTTCGCTCTACTCGTATTTTATCAACAAATACATATGATCAACAAATTTAGCAGAATAAACCAGCTCAAGCAAACATTTGGCTTTGGCCATGCCAGTAGTTGAAAACAAAACAAATAATAAGCTTGCTTGGCCCTAGGGTCCCAAACGAGCGACGAGCGGTACCTTCGTACATTACATGTTAGACATGTCACGTGTGAGGGTGTAGAAGGTTTCCTCTATTTTCCAAACGGCTTAGAAAGGATTGAAAAAATGGAGACGGAGACAATTTTACACATTTGACTTTTCAATCCGCTGAAACACTACATAACATAGTTTCGGCTAGGTCTTTCCAAACCACACGAAAAAGGAACACCAACGAAAGCGATAGACAAGGATCGAATGTAATGACAAAGTAGCAAAAAGAAAGTAATAGCAAACACCAGAGCGGATTCAAATAACAGACTGTGCGTTAACAGCCTGATGAGTTTTGCCGTTTCAAAACCGTAGATCAGCAAACAAATATTCTTCGGCTGATGTGGACTTGACTTATTCTATGTTCCGATATGTTGTTGGCTCGAGGCTAAGACGGAGTTCAGCTGAAGCTTAAAAAATTGATCCTTTCTTGGCCCCGGGGTAGATTTTTGATTTTCTGATCCCGATCAACCCATTCGCAAGGGGTTTGTTAAAAACATCGAAAAGTACCCGAGCTAGGAAATTGGACTAGGCATGTTTTCAAGGATATGGCAAAATCCTGAAAATGTTTCGAATCCATAGGTACGTTGCAAGTTAAGTATGGATCCAACAATGCAGCGTGCTGGAAGTTTATCCATTTGAGGCAGCTTAGCTACAAGATCCAGAAAATATCCTGAAGGCACCACCCTTCTCGGATAAAAAGATTTACATCTTAAGTGTTACTTAACGAAACGACGTAAATAAATACACTTGTCAGTCATTCAATGGTCAACGGTTCGTGCGTTTTCTGCTAGAATAGTAAACATAGCGATTGCAGTAGGGTTGTAGTTTCTATCGTTATGTTCAACTATGTACTACCGTGATGAGCAGCTTTCGCTTTGGCCTAGTACGTCATAGAAATGAACATTATTGACTGCGTCATATTGATTTTCGCAATGCAGTTTCCTGCAGTATGCCTGTTTGATCTGTTTGATTTTCATTGTTCATAGCAAACAGCAATAAAACAGATTGAGATGTTTTTGTTATCCTTTGTCCATTTAGTTTGATTGGCTTTTGTACTGAATGTAAACAAAAGCTCATAAAACTTCATGAATATTTGGTTTTGTTGAGTAGTTGTTAATCGTACTCATTGTTCGTTTAAAAAATCATCTACCAATTTGCACTTATATTCTAGGATTGGGTCAGAAATGCGGTTATTTACTAGATGCTACAAACACAACCAATCACAGCGCCATTCGTGTCTGCCGTATACGGGTGTGAAAAGCTACAAACGCCGAATCTGGTAAGGATAATGATTTATGCGTCAACAAGTAATTCAAAGCGGTTTCATTCGTAATTTGATTCTTGATATCTTGTCATAGCGTAAAAAGATCGTGTTGAATAGATGTTGATTTTGGAGCTATTTTAGCATTCGGCGTAAATTATTCCATTTACTTGCTCTTTTTCTAAACTGGCGTGACTGTTTATGATTGAGGTACTGTATCAGCCTTAGATTGAGGATAACGTGTGATGTTCTAATAGCGAATTGCTAATATTGTGTTTGGATTGGTGTGGAATAGCTTGTAAAATTGCATTTTACTCACAACTGTACATCACATCGAAAGCATAGTAACTTAGAGTCTGGTTTCACGGATTTTGGTAACCATGCCACTATATACTGCGTTTGATGCTCGCTTTTCGTGAAAATCAGGTGCAACATCATTTTCATTATTATAGTTTGTTTAATCCAAGAAAAAGTATACACATTTTTGTATGTTTTGGCATCGGAGTAAAGATCGGAGTTTAGAGTAAATTTGTATGAACATCAAATTTTCTAACTAACGAACATTCAACTGCCTTTGAATTTGAAGGATTTAAGGATTTCAATACAGTGCATGTAACATGCCTAGATGTACCGAGCAAGATCAAACGATGGAACAAAATCCCGTAATGTTCTGACTGCTTTCCACGAACAATCTAAATAATACGTTCTGTTTTGGAACACCCGCCATGTCCTACATTTTCCCGACTTAGTTGGCTTAGTTTTTCACATCGGCAGTAAATTTCACGATATAAATGCATTTCTACGTATCGTCGGCCGTTAACTACCGCGTGTTGCAAAACACATCAATGCTAATTAATTATTTCCACACTCGACGAAAAGCGAAAGTGTGCGTAACGCTACGCACCGCTGTTGCGGTCTTTAAGCTCGGATCGGTCGTCTATCTTCCGTTGCACCAGCACAAAACCGTGCCGAATGGGTTAAGAAACGCGATAACCCCCAAAGCAGAAGCACCGGCACAGCATCAGCGACGACAACATGCATTCATCAGCTTCATCACCATTGGCATACTCTGCTGCACGAGGTCCATATTTCGCCGAAGAGAGCCTTGCGGAAAACGGTGGGACGTCTAATGCCGAAATAAATTGACTGGGCGTGAAGAACTACTTCGTAGAGTGCGCTGTAAAACACAACGCCTCATTTATGATGCAACCACCCACGGTTGCATCCCTGCGAACGACTTTCATGATACCGTCGAATTAAACTTGTGGTTGGAAGCATGATTTATCGGAGGATCAAACCAGGCCCAGAAAAACTTATCTCGTATGATTGTGATGAAACAGTATTTAATGAAGAATGATTTCGAAGCATAAAACATTCCATATCATCAGTAGCTTAATGAAAAATATAACCAATAAGTAAATATTGTTGATGTATAGTGATTATTCCATACACGATTTTAAGTTCATTTCTAATGAACTAGTGGTAAAACTTTATTCATCTTTTCACATTTTAATTATTTTGTAAAATAGAAATAAAATCTTCCACAATATTGACGACGATTAAAATGGCGATGATCTTTCCTTAATGAAACACATAATTTTAAGTTTGTTTTAATACAAACTATTTGTAATAAATATAGTTCATTGACCCGAACGTACAATGATCCTTAAAACTGTCTTGAGCAATAACGTACACTCTCTTTCTCGCTCTGTTCCAGGTAGCAGCAAGTAGATCGGACTGCTTGCACTCTAAACCTGTTTATGTAGGAACAGCAACTAAAGAGAAATGACAAAAGTTTATTACAGTGCAGAATGGGAAATATCGTTCGTCATATGCTGCAACCTAAGCTCTTATCAGCAGTTTCGTTAGAACGGAAAGAGGTGAATGGAACGTTTCGAGGTCATAGGTATAGGTATCGGCACAACCTATTGTCGAGATGAAAGCAGATAGCAAAATGTTTGCAACATGTTCGTATTCTAACCCAGCTTAAAGCACTCTATCATGTTACTTTCCTTATCTCCAGACCGGCTGTGTTTGTAGCTGTAGCTCTAATCAATAACACAGTTTAAACCGTTTGCCTATGGTTATTTAATTTTTTAATATATATATATATAACTCAATAAATTATTCAATAAATAAATAAAATTTTTATTTTATTTTTTAATTTAAAACAGCGCGAACCACATAACAAAAGTTTGCTCTTGATCGCCGTATCTACAAAATCAACAGATCAGTGTGCAGAGAAGATGCCATATTATCATGCAAATAAAAACGTACATTCGCTTTATTTTCGTCGGCGAAATTTCCCATGAGTTTCATGGCACGCCTGTGGCGTGTGCTTACACTGTGCTGCTAATAAAATCAGTAGAAGCTAAGATTAGGAGGTGTATGTCGGCCATGAGCGGGACAACTCCCGATCAAATCCAGCACTCCATAAATCTTCGAGCTTTACTCAGTCTAACTGGGGACTAACCAGGCACATCAAATGCCGGTGACGTTTCGTGTGCGGCGTATCCAGCCAACCGGTGGCCAAGAAGCCGCCGTTCCATCAACGTAGCTGCTGGAACTAATTGAACCAAACGCACCCGGCCTAGCGACGGTGTGTCGTTGCGTCTGCTGCCGATGTCCTTTTCCTAGTGTTAGCCGTTTTTAACGAACGGCCGTCGATGTAAGCTCCACGCGTCTCCGACACTGGTGAGGTCTGACGGACCCAGCTGGGCTGGGAGATAAGTTTTTCCGGGTTGTGGTACGATTTTTTCCGCTTGCTGCGACAATGCACGGGCAGGAAAAGGTCTGAAACGTAGAGATGTCGAGGTTCAAACGGTCCTACCAAAGGCTGCGAACGATCGTTTATGAAATATTGATGGCCTCCTCCCGCTCCGCCAGGATCGGGGTGTTAGTTCTATTTGGTGGCCATTTACACGGTGGCATTTACTGTCGTCTGCGGTGGCTTCAGGACAGTCGGGACTGCAGGCTCCCGGGATATTCGTGCGTCCTATCCTAATAACACTATTTATTATCCTTGCCTCTGATTGGGAGCGAGATGCCGACGATGGCGCAAAGAGCTGGCGAAGGGAATAGTAGTTCCAGCTGCATGCTGAATTTTTGCACGCTTCACGGTTAATTTTATCAAACAAATCAAACATTTTCTCTCGTTTTCGGGTCTCGTTTCGGAAGACTACCGCCATCGATGTACATTTTCTATTCCTTTTTCCCTCCCGGGCTTCGTCGACTATTTCGGTCACATTTCCTTTTTTTCGAGAGTATTTATTCTACCGTATTATCCACGTTGCCAAGCGGCGTACAGATCTTTTTCTTTTTTTTTTTGTTGTCCATTTGGTTATCCTTTTTTCCCCCTATTCCTCCCTGGCACGCATCCATTTTAAGGATGTGTGGCAGGTATTAGTGATTTCCATAAATTCATCAACATCCTTCCCCGGCTCGAGGAGGAGCCTTCGATGACACCGGCGAAGGGTGTACCGTTTAAGGGAGGGGTTCTCCCGCTTTTGCCCTTGTCCAAATGTCAACGTTTTGCTATGGTGTCTCTTTCCGACGTCACTCCTGCCTCTCCGGGGCGTCCATTATTCCCAAAAAGACCGCCGAAGATCGTTAAAATGTGTTAATGGGCCCAAAAAAAAGGAAAAACATCGTGTGTGTTATCTCTCATTTCCCATGTCATATTTGTCTTCGGACCTCAGGCCGACGATCGGTATGAAAATCTTAATTTGTTAAATTAGAATTTGGGACACATATTCAATAATGAAGGACTTGACCAAGTAAATGCGAGGTTTGTACAAATATATCGTACCATGAACCGTTCTGAAGGTCCTTATCCGATGCTTTTTGAAAATAGTTTGATTAATTGTAGCAAAGTGCCTTTTTATTAGAAATAACTAAACAAAGTTCTCAAGTTCTAGTTAGTTATGGTGAACCTTCCCTTCCCATTCAATCAGGCTATAATTTGTTACTTAAAAAATTTTCAAAATCTAAACGTTATAAATGTTAGCTACATTACACACAGCTACATTGCAATGTGGTCACAAAAGAGGTTAATGTTTTCTTACAAACAAACTTAATTTAGCTAAGGCTCTTATTATGTTTTAGAAAATAGAATGCTTAATATTTTCCATTTATGATGTAGATTTTAATCATTACGTTACTTAAATGCTCAATGAACACTTTTTTGTCCGGCGATTTTTAGCCAGAACGTGCTGGAATCACCGCATGCGCTTGTTGACTTAGACGCGCGTTGGCTAATAATACGGTACCACTGAAGAAATTATAAGTATATTGAAGTAGTGTAAGTGTAGAAGGTACATGCCGTAATAGAAGTGTACGAACATGTAAGCAGTAATAGCTCGTATCTGTAATATTGAAGCGGTGGTCCGTAGAGCAAAAAGGCTATGAGTTGCTGGAATGGCAAGATGCAAGAATCCAATTAGTGAAACATATGTTTTATAGATGTTACGAAATACTGAAGAAAGATAGCATAAAATGTAAGTGAGGATCATGCTTAATATGTTTTATACGTGACTGAACATAGCCATTGCGCAAAATAACATGCATACAGCGTTTTATACCGGATTCTCGGTTGGAACAACGAGAAAGACAAAGAATTAAGTTATCTCGACTATAATTAACGATTATCTTTCACATTTCATCTTTATGACCTCTCTGGATGGACATGGATGAATGGAAGCATAGAATAAATTCGCAAATGTTCTTTTCAAATAAAATGTCCAAGCAAGTTTTTCGTCACCATTACTATATTAAGTTAGTTAGAAATGCAAATATGTTACTATTACTTGCATTAACGAATGCATTAAAAAATAGATAAATTTTCAACGACGATAAGAAAAAGTTAACCAAGTTAATTGAATGAAGTAAATTTTATTGCAAAGTTACATCACTTAACTACTTAAAAAAATATTATGACGGCCAGTAAGGTGGCCATACGTACTTGGTCGAAAGTTTAGCCATAGCCGACAAAACCATTCATGTTGACATGTTTTTCAGTAGTTGTGTGGCCTGCATGACCACGTGCTGCTCCACTTGGGCTTTAAATTGTTGGAATAGATCCTACGTTTAAGATTTTTCAAGGTTTTTTCAGTTGGAAGTGGTTGAGGGACATAGATAGGGTTATCAGTGCTGGTATTGTCAATGATATTTGAACGAATTTGTGGTTTTCCGATGTCTTACAGGAGCTTCGAACCGTTTTGTTTGAGTGGATGGCCTCGATCATCTGTAAAAAAATCCCCATCTTTTCTAAGGTTTTCTTAACTAGTTAGCCAGTTGAAACGACATTTTGGTCCAAAGAACGGAATGATTAAGCCATTTTTCTTTCTGCCTTTCGTTACGGCCTCTGTTGCAATTAGGGGTCCCGCAACACGATTCGTGGCCGGACCAAGGCTTCCAAATCATTTTTTATCCTTTCTACACAAGTGACAAATAGACAAACATTCTGTACCAGCTGAGTTCGGTGAACAAGAAATGTCTAACAAAATCACACAAGTTTGTTCCGCGATAATGCTGAATGTTTTTACATATAATGAAACGTAGTCGGTCTGCTGTTTTGGCCACGGCAGATTCCATTTTAATGACAAAATGTTCAAACTTGGTTTAAATTTAAAAAAATGCTACCCTTTACGTTATCACTATCGTTTTACGTTTTTGCAGGGAAAATCATCAAAATTTGTCTATTTTTTAATACACGGTCAATGATTAGTATAAATCACTGGTCTTTTAGTAAAGAGCAAGAAAATGTTTCTTGCTTCGTGCGGACTTTTCATGAAATCTTTGTTTCATCTCATCAATTTCAAACCCCCATCGTCTGGCCAAACAAAAATATTGGTTGTAGAATCTTAAAGAATATTAATTACCTTTGCCCTTTACATTCTTTAAGAAGGGTTCACGCAACCAGACCTTCATTTGTTTTAACGATGGTGGGCGGTGATCAAAAGCTCTACGACTCTTTTGTTTTATTTTTTTACTGAACACTCATTAGGTTCCCTGGTAGAAGTCTATGCGAGGATACGTTAGCGTAAGCTATTAAGACTGTTACATAAAAGCAAAGGGATCCTTTCCGCCAGAATGAGTCGCTGTAAAGGATTGCAATAAGATTAAGAAGCTGCGTTGGGCTAGACCGAAGTTCTAATGATTGATAGAAGCTTCGGAAATGCAACATAATCGTAGGGAAAAGGATGGTTCGACGTCGGTCTAACTGAGATAAGGCTGAAGTCTAATTCTAAGCGCGTATGACCTTGTCTAAAACGTTTCGATCAAACCAATGGGTCCATTGCGGTAGGTCGAGCAACATATTTATCAAATGATTTTTTTAATTAGACCATTCCAAACAAGTAACAGCATATTTGTTTAGAAAAGTGCTTATGGTAACAAATGTGCTGGCATATGAGGATTTTTATCAATTAATATTCAAAACGAGCTAGCATTAGATTTTGTTTTCATTCGTCGTAAAAACTAGCAAGCATCCTCTCGTATTTTTTTAAAGTCGTGTACATGACATAAGAAACAAGAAGGTTGGAATTTGACCCGTTCCACAATTTCCCATCAGCTCCTAATTTGTTATGGATGGAACATTTCTAGTATGGAGATTGGATTGAAAAATCAGCACCAGCTGAAAGTGGAGATCGCAGCAGTAAAATTACCGGGAAAGTATAAAAGTTGTGTAAAAGCTTCGTTCGAGTGAAGAATTCCAACTAGGCCAGGATGCTGCCTCGAAATGAACGAAGCCCCGGATGATTGGGCGCATTTTTCTCTTCCGTGCATTTCCCATTTCAGTTCACAGCTTCGATTGATTAAAACCTCCTGCCTCCCATGCCATTTGGATCGGGTGCTACTGGTGTTATTTTCCCATTTCTGTGGTGTCCAGTACCCGTTTTAGGATTGCTGGAAATATTGTGTTTTGGAGCAAGTGTAAAATCAATGAGTTCCGATTCACGCCAACCAGTCCCGTCACACCGATCAGTACGATCATTGCGATCGATGCTCGATAGATGCTGGAAGCAGGCGAAGATAATAGAGAATGAAAATAGGTAAAAATCGGAAAGTAATCGTGCTTATGTAATGCCGTCTCTTCCACACTAGTGAATTCCTACGACGACCACCAAATACAAATCCAGCTTTAAAATGTACTCTGGGAGGAAGTTTTGCTCAAGTTTATCATTTGGAAATCGTCAAAGAGTTTCAAAAAAATGTTGTTGCTTTATTGTTATCAGTAGTCAGTAGCAAATTACGCTCAGAGATTCATTTTGGTTATTCGAAATTATGTGTTTTATGTGGTGTTTTATAATTCCATCGTCTAAACATAGAAATCAAGAACAAGTTATGCTTTGCTTTGAAACAGTTTCGAAACAGAAGTTCCTATTTCATTAGCAGTCACAAAGCTCGACTGCCCTTCTCATCAATTATATTTCATTTTCACGAATGCGGGCATTTCAGAGGTAAAGATGCAGCCCCGAAACTCTCTCCGGAAAATGAAATCGCAAAAGGGAACGATACCGCCTGTGCAGGGTAGCCGGAGTTTGGTATTTTATTGAAAGAAAATTCGTTCCAGTCGAACGTAGAGTTTGAGACCCGTGAAAATTAGTTTTCCAAAATGTGTGCAGCTGCCGCTGCATTAGAACTGGCCGAGCGGTTTGTTCGATTTCTTGATGTCAGCCTTTATGGTGGTATTTGTGGTTCCTCGGAGTAGCAAGAGCGGTTAGAAAATGGAGTAGTTTACTGTAAAATGTAAGCAGAAGTCATCAGTAACATTACTTCAAAGTTTTCATCTTCTCAAACAGTACACCTAGTGAGATGTTTTGGTACAAAACAAAATTACCTAAGCGTTCATTCCCCAAGTGGGACTTTTTTAATTAAGTTTCTTCTCGTTCATCAGGAACTGAATCGAGCGGGTTCATAAACAAATGATCCATGGATTTGGTTGAACACCCAAATCTGTATCATGGTAAAATCGATTCAGTTGTGGTCTAATTTCAATCTTGCCTGGAGCATTTCCGTCTCAACGATATAATGATTTGGACACAGCTTGTAACGGTCATTCGTTTCGGGTGCGCGATTTGCTTTTTGGCAGATTACTCCTGGTGTTTTTAGTTGGTGAGCCAGTGCTTCGAGACTGGTGGTGGTTGGTAAACTAATAACTGATAATTATTTGTTACTACTAAGCAAACTGTGTTCTACTTTTCCCATCGCATCGCGTCAGTTCCATCGGAAGCGACCGTTCAGTGAAACGAATTTGGACTGAAATCAGGTCCATTGCTTTGAGGATCGTTAATGGGATATGCATACATGTGACGATGACTCGTTTGGAGTCCAACTTATGAATGAAAAACGACTACCCCTCGTTACGTACCTTAACCCTAATCCCCTAGAAATAAGCACATTATTTCTTGTTCTTTTATAATTTGATTTTGTACAGCTACTTAAGAAGTATGAATTATTACCATTTTTCTGCTAAATTTAACCGAATAATCCGATTCGACGAACCAAAAGATACAAGGTTAAGATAGCTCGCAGAGAAATGAATAGATGAGATATAGGTAGAATAGGCAATACAGTTGAACTGTTTTGTCTGTAGTACAAATCTATACGGAAAACTATAACTATCCCGGAAACAACAGGTTGTTATTAGCCTGCACGTACATTATTAACGGGATAGACGGATATCCATACCGAAACACGAATAGCCAAATCTAATTGTGACAATTTGAGAAGCGCAAAGATCACCACATTCTCCGCAAACGCTAGGTATATTCTCTTAGAATAAACAAGCTTAAATAAATGGTTATGTATCGGAAGCGTTTCCCGTAACCAAATGGTGTACAAAATTACCCTCTTCAGGGTGGCTGGGAGTGTACAACACACAGTCACAGCTGGTTCGATGTGTTATAGGACACGGTGGAAACATTTAATTTAGCGCCCCTCAGTGTGCATTCTTCTTTCATTATGTTGCTTCGCGCAGCTAAGGAATCGTATATTAACAAGTCATATCTAATAGAGCATTTTATTCGATTCGATTCTTGTGCCGCCACCGATGGATTTTATGCTGACACCTGGTACATGTTGTTTTGCAGTATCGTTTTCAGATAGGGTGCAGACGAGCGAGTCTAATGAATCTTGACTTTACGGATGATGAGTATCTTCACTGGAGCACTTGACTATATTCGCTTCAAAGATGAACAAATTGAGACTTATCTAAACCGCAACCAAACAGAAGTTGAGAAATTCATTGTGGTGGCTTTTTCTGCTACTGCGTTGTTTTAAGGTGTATAATTATTGTACAGTTATTAATTGAATACAAATTTATTTTCTTTTGTTAAACATGGAGTTTTGAAGAAAAACAATTTTTGCAAAACAACAACTATAATGGTTTTCCTTTTAATTCCTGGTCAAATGCAAAAGTGAAATGATACTAGAAAGAGCCCTTCGTCTTATCGTTACATAAAAAATATCTGTAGCAAAACAACCGATCGATGTTCACACACTGTTGTTTTGTTTTTGTTGTTTTGTTTTGCACGTGGAAGTTATTGGCAAACAGAATTTCAATACAATTTAACCATTGCTAACATATTTCATACGATGTTAAATCATCGGCATGAATAATCGTGTCAAAGTGTGACTTACTTTTGGGACCAAAACACAATAGTTTATATATTCACCTATGAGGGCAAGTATATTTGTTTTAAAAAAGACTTGTAAAGTGAGCCATGTTTAGTTTCTACCAACTCATAAACAACTCGAAATCCGAGGCCTGTTCTTTCTAGCATTGCAAAATTAGCCCAAAGGAAAATGAGTGTCACAAAGGTACGGCGGAAAATAAGAAAAACATAATCATGGATTGAACCAGGAGGGGTACTCATGTGCAGAAAATTTTCTTGATTGGTTTCCGTTCGAAAGTTTGCATAGCCACGCAATAATCACGACATGGTACCAAACAAATTGATTTCAATACATGTTTTACCGAGCATGGCACCGTTTGGAGTACAAATAAGCTATACCAAGGTCATTTATTATCACTTTTGTCTTATTGGTTTTCTTGGTTGACTTGATTATCAATGAGGACACGGCACCTTTGGGTTACAGGATCGGAAGAGAGGTTCCTGCTGGTGTAGAATAGAGAGCGGGTGTTCCAAGGTTCCAGAACTCCGACCGTGTTTACACGATAAATGCTTCCAGGTTTACGTCCTTTGCCTATCGTTAGGTAGAAACGAAAAATGCAAAGGAACGCAACAGCGGCATTCAACAAAGCAAATAATAAATAACGTGACGACAGCTTTGGAGCTACTGACCGAATTTGATCCCATGCCATTCGAGACCAATGTGACAAAAAGACTTTTTTCGTGCTGTTATGCGACAGGGATGGGTATGAGCCTATGGACACTTTCAAGCTGTGCGTTCGGCCGTAACACAGAAGTCACATACGTTTTGCCACACACGGAGGTGAATTGACCTGTTCGTTCAACCTGTTCAGCCTGAATTATGCTTCCAGCTGCGGCTTCATTGGGATGTAGGATAACAGGGATATCTCACGGGTGGTATGAAATGTTGTAAACTTCTGATAAGTGGGACCATTTTTTATTTGTATGTGTATTTTTTATTTGTATCACGAATTTTGTCATAATACATATCCAATAATTGTATTTGTGCTTGTACTTTAACTTGGGACTGTGTAAATATATTTCGAATCGCAAGTATGATTAGAATATGTGACCATATTGAAGAGAAGTCCCACAGTTCTGTTTACATAATTCGTGTTTCTGTAGTGTTATGTGTATTTGAAAGAAAATTAGATCAGAGTAAACTATATAAGTCTGTTTTAATTGGAGAACCAATATTAAAACAAGCTGCTAGTACCACCTTATCACAAGATAAATGATATAAATGATAGCAGGAACAGTGGCGGAAAAACAATCCACTATTTTGAAAAGGGACGATAGCTAATATTAGCTATTCATCCACAGAGTGTTTCTTATAGAGTTTGTTTGTCACTTTTTTCGTGTGGAAAGTTAGTGTTCCATGTTCTATCTCATTCTCAATACCATAAACTTTTAACTGTCCAACGCCCAAATCGGGCATCGGAATTGAGAAGCGCGAACGTAATGATGGGTCTCTGATGAATGCACGTTAAACTAGAGGAAATTTCAAAATCAGCCTGACCGTGTTTTTTCTCTGCTATAACCTGACTCTTACGCGAAATCGAAATACCAACAATCGCTACAAGACGCAAAAAACGACCCAAAAGGTAAAAGGACAGCATGTTCATTCTGCATTCGGCTCAGCGCCAGACGACTCATATCTAGATATTATTGCCTTTGTTTTCGTTCGGTTTGATTTGCTGTTCCAATTTCTTCTTAATGCTCTGATCTGCGCACCTCTTGCATGTTGGAACAAGCAGAGAACGGGGAATTTTCTTTATCGGGGCGTCGACAATAACTACGTGTGGCTGTGTGTCCGTGTACTGTGGCGAAGCTGTACGCCGGCTCTGCGTACACGACCGACGGCTGAAGCTGTGGAAGCGGCTGCGGCCGCGAAGATAACTAAAGGGCCAGGAATCCTTAATTTGATTACATACTGCAACACTTTATGGCATGTAATTTGCTCACGTTCATGCATCTCATGATGTCTTGTCGGCACCCTCTGATGGGGACTGGTGGGATGTTCACCCGCTTCTCGATTTTCCCACTGACTGCAGACACAGGCGCTCATCCGCAGAAAGCGACTGCCCCGTGATCAGCATTTCGATCGATCAGTCAGTCAGCCACCAAAGGCGTTTAAATTTATTCGCTTGATTCCGGGCGATCGCGCACTGTGTTATCGAGATCAACTCCGACACGGAGCAGCACGTAACGGATAAAGTGATAAAGTAAGAGTGGTGTTGTTTTTGCTCTTCTTTTTTATGCACTCTGCGGCAGATTCCCACTTTCGCTGCAATCGATTGAACTGTTTGCGGAAGATGCGTTTTCTCGGACAGATTTTCTACGCTTCTTAGCGGTTCCTGATTGATGGCAGTAAACTATAGCTTCAAAGGTGATAATAATTTTGGATGTCAACATTGATAAACTAAACGGCTGCGATTCGTTCTGCGTATAATGAAAGTATACGAACACATCTCACAGCTAATAACTAATTGGATATTTATATAATCGCTTATTTGCAACCAAAATCAGTAGCATAAGATTTCATTATGTCAACAAACGTTTTTCAAACGTGTTTACGCTTATTTGTAACCAAAACCAATAGCATAAGGTTTCATAAAGTGAACAAACGTTTTCCAAGCGTGTTTACGTACACCACAACTGGCCAGTGTCGGAAACTCATTCCCGATAATCTACTCAGTTAACAAACAACGTTTTCACAACACGATTGGAAGGATAACAGTGATTCTTACCTTTTAAATTATAAACTAAACATTTAAATAGACTTATTGTACTGTGCTGGCATGTCTTTAATTTTATGAAAAGGAATTGATTTGTAATGTTAGTTTTTCATGAAATGTGTTTCATATTTCTCAATAGCAACATTATCAAATTGAATTAAAATCTTGTCAAATGCCGAAATCGCCCAAAGCAACACAGCCGCCAAGAGGGCACCGGAAGAGGCAATTTAGCAGTTAATAATCAAATTTTGAAGCACCGTTTCTAATGTGATTGATCTTCGCAATTGCTGATGCAAGCCACAATGACGAAAAATCCCAGAGGTGGTCACTTTGTTGGAAATTGTTGTCGTCGGTTCATTATTGGGCTGCGGTTGGTCGTTAAATGGAAGGTAACTTCTTTTTTTGTCAGGTTTCACTGGCGGCTACTAGACGCTTTGCTAGCATTCAGATGTAGATCTGTAGACATCTTGTGGCCACGATAATTTGTTGACATCTTGGGGCGCAAGATTTATGTGGTTCGCATCAGCACCCAAAAGCTTAGACCGTTCGATCCTTGTCCGTCCTGCGTGGAGTGGTTGGCCACAGGCGATTCAATTATATTGAACCATTTCATCATCGAACCTGTGGCAATGGTATAATTGGTTCAACGCCGGTTTAATTCCACAAGCCTACGTAATGAAACAGAATGTGAACGACGGTGCACGCTGTGGGAAGAGACACATCACATCGTATCAATCATCATTTACATCGTATTCGATTTTCGGCACAATTCTGACGAGTTTGGTCTCCGTTCCACTCTATTTCATCGCTGAACTTAGCTACTCAGCTCCGCGTGAGGTATTCGAAATCCGTAATTGAAATGTTTATAGCAGTGCTTCGTTCCGCTGCTCTCATGGAGAAGTAGTGAGATCATTTCAAGAGAATCTCTAAACTGCGGTGGTCCTTTGAAACCAACCCGACACTATGCCTGTGGACATATTCTTCCAGAATGAGAAACTAAACGTTCCATTAGGCACGGAAATGGGTTAACCCTGGAGAAATAACAGCCACGAGGTGGCCTTGCAACATTTAAACACAATGTTGCATCTTTCGAGTGGAATTTAACTTCGGTACACTTTTAGGAAACAAAATTGTTTTAAAGGCGCATGCTAAATGTACGTCAAATTAATTTACAAGTTTCTAAATACAATCACAAGCATTCCTGTAGTCTGCTGAAAATGTTTTCATGCAGTATAATTTTCATTTAAAGCTAAGAAGAAAGATATGAAGAACTATGCAGAATTTAATGTTCAATTAACTGGTAAATTTGATAGACTCTTCATATCATTGTGGCTTTGTATACAATGTTTTTTTTTATATACAGTAAAGATAGTTAGAGTATATACTACTGTTGTCCGAAAAGTAAGGTGATATTGGATGTCAGATTTAGTGCGCCAAAAGAAGTCCCTTGTTTTTATCTTTCTTTTGTCAATATGTATGTTTTTGACAGATCTGCCACGTTTTAAGTTACAACATCAACCCGGCTGGCAGTGACAACTTGTTTTCGGAGCTGCGCCAAGTGTTTTTGTCCATATTGATCATGTCCAAGTTTGTAAAGCAGTGCGCATGTAACAAATTTTGTTTGCGCAATGAAATAAACGTAGCGGAAACATTGCGGCTGTTGCAAAAAGCCTTCGGGGAAGAATCTATGTCGAAGAAAAATGTGTACAAATGGTACAGTAATTTCAAGAATGGCCGTCGGTCGAATGGCCGGGAAGGTCGAAGACGAGTACCGTCCGGGGAGACCATCCACCTCGACCGACGACGCCCACGTCGTCCAAATCGAGGGAACCACGATAGTGCGCCCTCCCATACGGCCATCGCAACAACTGGCACCCATATTGTTCCACAACCGCCGTATTCGCCAGATTTGGCACCGGCCGACTTCTAGCTGTTCAACAAGCTAAAACGGCCGCTTCGGGAACACCGTTTTGACAATATTCAGGAGATAGAAGCCGCAGCGACGGCGGAACTAAAGGACATCCCAGCATCCGCGTATTGCACCTGCTTCGAGGAGTCACTTTATTTTTCGGACACATTATTAAATACACTGCCCTCATGAAGTCAGTACACAGCAGGCTAGAACAGAAGCAAAGGCCATTTACTTTGTGTGATTTAAAAAATAAAATAAAATAAGGGATTGTTTTTTCCACTGGTGTCTTTATTTGGTGAAAATTTGGACGTACCTAAAAAGAGAGTACACAGCACAATGTTCCTTGATGTTTTGTATTGTATTTTAATTTTGCTTGGTTTTCTGGTGGTTATTTGGGATTTCGTTGCATTAAATAAGATCATTTTGCGGATTACCGGTCAACTGTGGTTGATAACAAATTTACTTCCTTTACTTAATTTACTACCAATAGAAGAGACAGAATATCATCCGATTCCACGAAAATAAATAGACAATAGTAGAGTGAATCACCATCAGGGATTTGGCTTCACGAAAAACTACATAATTTATCCCCCAGAGTTCTGAGAAGGATTTACTATGTGTGGATGGGATGGAAAGTAAAAGTGTGGAGGAAATCCGCGGAACAACTGAATCCCGTGATCCGTTGAATACCGAGATTGAGGTATCTTAGAGTAGGTCTGTATGCCTGCATGTGGGGTAAAGAATCTGCAAATTTTGCTTTTAAGCCAAATGGTTTAATACGTCTGCAGATACCTCATGCAGTCTTCACAAATAATAAGGTTCAACTGGTTGTCATGATCATGTTTGATGTCACAAAGGCCAAAATAACCACCAGAAATCCAAGCAAAATTAAAATACAATTCAAAACATCATGCAACATTATACTGTGTACTCTTTTTTTTGGTGCGTGTTCAGGGTGCGACGACATAATTTTGAGAATATCTCAAATGAAAATAACCAAAAGTCATATCGTGTCCAAATTTTCACCAAATAAGGAGACAGTGCAAAGAACATTCCCTCAGTTTTGCTTTTTCAAATAATTGTCCTTCACAAAGTAAAGGGCCTTTGTTTCTGTATTAGCCTGCTGTGTATGTAATAAATAGTATGAAGTATGAGATCCCTCTTCCTTTCACTTTTTTTGTTTATCTATATTGGAATATTTAAAGAAAAAGTCTTTGGCAAATGTTGATTGACAGTTAATAAAATTGATCTCTAAATATCCCACATTTGCGCACGAAAATTATGTGATATAAGTGTGATATCATAAATAACATTTCTTTGGTCCTACCAGTTTCTCTGAATTTTCCAGTTTCTTTTATCCTTCATAAAACTTCAAATTTAAACCAAGAAGAAAATTGCACATATTTAGCTGCAATAAATGTTGCCAGGAAGTATGTCTTCCCAGTCTGAGAAATGTTTTATTTAAAATGGTCACTCATGGGTTTATTAGTTTATGGTAGATACCTACCAACAATGAAATCGAAATAAGAAAGCTACATGCAACGAGGTACATGAACGCTCGTGCAACAATCAACGCACGTTGACAAAAACATCTTAAAGCCGGACATCTTAACAATGAATTTTTGGTTCGGTGGGACATTCTCACATTGTGAAAATGAGCCTACGTTACAAGACATTTTACAGTTTCTAAAAATATCAAATGATTGAAGCTGCAACCAATGTTTTGTGATAATTTATAACTTGATTTATGGTGATACACTTGTTTGGCCTGGTGCGAATAGTCGCTCGAAAGCCCATAATTTCCACTCGTAATGCTTTCAGTATTATCCGTTCAATTTTATAAGTGAGATTATTCAATACCTCCTCTGTCAATATTTGGACAAAAGAGAACAAAAAAAATTGTATAAACTACAGTACATGCTCTCGTATGTATGACTAAAATGCGCTTTATACAAGAATATTTCGATCAAATGCATTGCAAATTCAGTATGCAGCCCTTCCAATAGAATCTAACAGAATCCCATAGAGTAGATTGAATGATTATCCAGTTTTTCTATAATCTATTGGAATAATTTTGAATATTAACAATTTTTCTTAAATTTTATTGAGACTCACCACGAATTTACCACAGCTCTCTTTTTTCAACTCTCTCGTAAGGGAGTACCCATTATAGCAAAGACTAACGTTTCTAAAGAATATGTTCGGATGAATACTTCAACACTTGCTATTTGTGTCTTTTCCAGCGTGTAACATTTGACTTTTCGTCGATTGAGAAACATTTAGCAACGCTTCGAATAAAGCATGCTTATTTTGGGGTCATGCGTCGTATGGCCACCCTGAAGCAACACAAGAGACGGACTTCGGAAGAATCGTGCCTGACGAAGACGGATGAACGATGGATACGATGGACGATGGATGACGGACAAAAGCACAGTTGAATTTGGAATGATAGGGAACTCGATCACGTTTGATGATGTAGAGAGCATCCATCCGAAAGCCGGTCAAAAGTCAGACTCACCAAAAGATGTTCAACGATGGCGTGGTCCGAAGCCAAAATAGAGGGCCGTTTTGGTTTTTCAGGGACGGAATCGATTGATTTTCAAACGTCAAACGCAAGCCGACATCAATTGCTGAATTAGAAGCAATTATTTTACAAGCGAATGTTACACGGCTTTGAGTCATATGACCATGATGTAGGTATCATAATTAATGTAGGTGAAAGCAGACGAGGGATGGGGTGTCAAAATTTTATTGATGTAGAATGTATGTCGCTAAAGGGATGCTTATACGATTTAGAGTCATTTATTATTAAACAGTAAAAATAGAAGTTGTATAAATAACACGTACTGTTTAAAATCCTTTGGTGGGGCTTTTTAACTATCAACCAAAAGTATATAAAACCATTAATCACATTATCAACTCATCGAAACTCCTCTCTGACTTTTTATAACATATCAATGTTCGTTAGCGCAACGGTATGGAACCAAACAATCGTCTGAAAATGATTGACTTATCAGCTTCGTCAGGCTATAATCTAAAGGTAGTTGTCTGTTATTAATCCATCCAATCACCTAACCCTTGGATTCGTCGAGGGACGAAACAGTCGTAACGCAAGCAGACGGAAAAGAACTTTCCGATAGAATAATCGGCTGCATGTCGTGCGTGCATATGAGCGTGTGCGAAACAAACAACTAAATGACCGCTTTTTGAACGGTTAGACAGAAGCTTCTTTTTGTTAATAATATACTGGTGATGATGCCGATGATGCCAATCATCTCAGTTAAAAATTGAATAGTGCTCAGTCGAGACCCATCAGCAAGGAACTTTTCTATCAGAAAATGGCAAAGTCCTGACCTTAAATGGGACTTCTCGGTTATCGTTAAAGGCATGATCTGATAATCGTGCCGTAAAAGGTTCAAGCGAATGATTTTTTGTGGCAGGTGTAACGAACGTGTTTTCTTTATTTTCAACAGCCGGGATCAACGTCTAAACATGTTATTCTGACATAAAAAAAACTTTATGTAGAATCTAGCACGAATTGACCACATGGGAGGGATAACAAAAGAAAAGTCAACTTACGAAATCATGTCCGCTGAATGTTATTTCACCCTGTGATACTTTTGCTGTGTTGCGTTTCAAGGAATGTGTAAGTATATATAATTGGTACACTTTAGGGGGACTTCACTTCTTACAGATCTTAGCAAAAGAAGGCGTGATGAATTGATATCTTCTTTTATCACCGTTATCTTAAATAGAACATTTAATAGAGACAAGGGCGAGGGTCAATCAGCTCGAATGATAAATTCATTACGTTTCCAAGCTGCATCAGTACCCGAACAGCTGCTTAAATTTTAACAAAACTTGGGTAGGATGGGTATAAATGAATGCAACAGGAACAATCTACAGTTGTCACAGTTGTCTATTATAATTTACTTATATGCGGAAACCTTCCGAATAGCGAACCATTTTAGCTTTTCAAGAGAGCTATTCCTTCGTTTCGTTATATCCGGACGGTAATTGAATCTTAGCCAAGGCCGATTACGGTAGCGAAAAGGATCAGAGCATGGGATGAGACTTTTCTGAAATTGAATTTCTTCAAATGCGCATCGTCTCATGATGTTCCATCGCCTGGCCACGTCTAGCTCGGTAAACGGCCACATTTGAACATCGGCTCCATTGTTTGCGACGCTAGGAAATCGTATGTGAAGAACTTCATACAAGGGGATCAGCAACCCTTATCATGTCCCACACAAGTATGGCTTCATTGCATCCGCAAAAATATGTTTCTCTTCGTCGATTGTTCTTGGGTCGAGAGGATCGACTTTGCCAATCCATTTGTTTCCTACAGCAAAAACCGAATCTCTACGCAAAAAGGACAACGGAAAAAGGAGGCATTGGTTTCGCTTAATTTGTTTCGAAATGCCGGCCATATTCGTAACTTCGCCAGGACGTTGCCCACTTCTGGACAACACAGTTTGTGTAAAGAGGATTAACGTAAACTGAGACCATATTTTCTTGCAGAAAAAAAGCGAGTCCGATATCACATGTTTGGAGCTATCCCAAACTGATCCCTAAGAAAATAGAACAAAAACAAAATTGAACGCCGTCTCGATTCATTACCCAAACTCAAAGCTAAGGTAAAGTGTTGTATTGAACAAACGCAATTAGCTGCAACTAAGCTAACAACAATTCCAGGTCGGTAGTTTCCATCATGAGGATAGTTCAATTGTTCGAAAAATTGCTTGTTCAATTATAAGGGACAATCGTAATGATTGCCATTAAAAGGGATATGAAGTTCACATAAACAGTACAATTACTAACTTAAAGGACTTTCTTGTTTCGAGAAATCGGACGAAATGAATTGTAACGTTTGACACAGACTAGATGGTGATTTTGGTAAGCTTCTTTTTTTGGTAGATATTCATGATGCACGATAGAATTTAAACGTATCTAAAGAAATTAAAGAGAGATATTACCGTGACCTTGAGTATTTCTCTTGTGACCAACTGACTACTGCACTGCGGCATTCAACCCCCAACCAGCATAGTAGAAACGGGTAGCTGTAGAAATGGCCCAACACATTCTGAAGAAGCAACGCGGCACGTAGGGATTCTAGAAACAACAAAACCCATGACCTCCGGCAAACGACGGAGGGAAAATTATCCATGAAACCAGAAAATTCATTAATTTCTGCTAATTTCTGCTGCTCTTGCTGTGCGCCACCTACAACGACGGAGTGTTGAGCGTTGGGATGCTCTCCATGAAGTATTCCTCTCCCACTGGGAGGGGTTGCCACTCTTTCCGTTCCGTTTCCTTCGCAGACGCGTTATCGCTTTTCCCACCCTGTGCGCGGGACTTTGCATGGACAATATTTTGTCTCTAGTGCCCAAGGACCTTCAGCCTTGATTTTACCATTTCGCTCTCGCTGTTGATGCTAGAAGCTGGTGATGATGGTGATACGTTCAAAACGACCCGAAGACCAATGCCGAAGCCAGAAGCTAGACCGGGCACCCCTCGGGCGAGTGTTGAAATGTGAACAATCCAGAACCCACTGTGTGCTCCCTCGTCGCCGGAACCCATAATGGTCCAACGAACCCTGCCACGGCTGCCCGAGGCTACGCGAGAAGGGCCCATGATGAGGACTTGAGCGATTCCCTTTGCAGGAAAAACATGCTGGAAGAATGGTAATGAGCTTTAAGCTCTGGCAACATTCCTTTCGCCTGCCTGCCTCTCGGAGCCTGTCCTGCTACTAGATTCGGCATGCCTTTTCCGGCTGTCCTTTCACGGCATTCCAAACCCCACGACCATGGGTAACAGTATGAGAAAAATGACGAATTCGTCAAAAGACATTCCCAGCCGAAGCCGTTTTATTGGTCACTTCCTCGGAAAGGGACGCTCTATGTCTACGAGGGTCATTTATGTGTCCCATGGAACCATCATTGCTCCTAAGCAAAGGCCATTCCAATCATCCTTGCTCTCTATGCTCTATCTACACATTTACCCTTCTCGGGCTGCCAGTGAAGCTTGCAATACAAAGTATCCAGGGGCGATAACAAGGCTAAATAAACAGTTTACAACCTTCTCCTTGGCAGACCATAAATATGTCAGCACGCTGCTCAAGGGTCTGGGATGATTGGCAATATATATTTTGCATTTTGCTTTTTTCGGCTTCATTTGCAACACGTTACGCCAGGCTGCATCCGTGCTTTTACTACGGCCATCGAATGGCGCGTGATGTAACACGTCAATTGTGGCTTCGGTTAACATTCAGAACAGAAGTCATTCCACATTTCGATATCGTGCTTCCTGAATATCGAATATTTTCTCGGACAGTATATGTATCAAAGTTGTCCCAAGCACAATCGTTTATCAAATGATTTATTACAGTTTTATAACCAACAAAGCAGAAAATAAGGATAAAAAATCGGACGAAAACCATTTTTATCAATAGGATCAGGTATTTTTTCACGGAAACTGTGAAATGGGCAGCGATACAAGCTGTAATGTTCTACTGTGGGTTTTACATACAGTTGAAATTTTGGAGTGAAATACAGAAGAAGAAGTTTGTTTGTATTGCAACTAAGAAATTAAAAGAATAAGTATAAACTTGATTAAATGCGTAAATTTTGTTTAAAGAAATCAGAACGTTTTTGACTTCAAACGCTTTACACGCATTTGTCAAAGTGCAAGTTTTAAAAACATTTCGGACGTAGTTGGGTTTAAAAACAGGTCATTGAAAATAAAATCGTAATGTAGAGTAGAAAAATTGAAAATTTCCTTTTATTTTGTAATTATCTTATGAGTTAATCAGTGCAAAATGTTTGAATACATCATCGTTCAAATTCATCGTGTTCATAACTGGAAAAATACTTCCTTAGGCATTGATCATTTCACAAACTCGGAGGTTCATAATTCGTAAGGATTTGCAATGGAGTTCTGGTTATTACTACACAGTAGAATGCAAATACAATATGGGGACCTACTATATGACGATCTAAGTATCTTGTATATCAAAGCGGTAGACAATAAAGTATAAGAAGAATGTATTTCTGACTCTGTAAACAAAAAAAATGAAAGGCACACCTTTCCAAAAGGCAACACGACGAGTATCAATCCTGTTGATAGACTTAAATGAAAAGTAACATCATATTCCTTGGTCAATCCTCGTATAATTTAACTCTAAATCTACTGTACACTATATATGAATCTGAGCAGTTCCTAACTACTACAATTCCAAACGTCTAGCAATGGAGGCGACTCATCTCCAGACCACCAAGCTGACCGAAGTAAGGATAGCCGGATTTAGCCTCAGCCGCCACAGCGGCAACAGCTGCCGCCGATTGGTAATGTGCGGACGCGTGTGGGTGATGGTGCGGATGATGGTGGGCCATGTTGTTGGAGAAAAACGAGCTGCACGGAAAAGCGAGAGAAGGGAAAAAATAAGATGGTTAATTACTTGGTTTCTGCGAAAGGGAAGTATCTCTCCCTTTTATATCGTGTTCGATCGAGTAAAGGGGTGATCATGGCCCGTGCTTGGACATTACAAAATAAATCGATGATTCAACATACCTATAAGCGTCCCATTCGGTGGCGGATTTGTTGTGCGAAACGCCGCCCGATCGTTGCCACTGGGAATTGGTACCGTCGAGGGTGGCACTAGCCGTCGGGTAGCCTCCGGTGACGGCAGCAGCGGCTGCATATGACTGAGCAGCACTGAACTGGCCAGCGTGCGCATGGGGATGGACGTGGGCGTGAGGATGGTGCGCATGGACCTGCGCCTGCGTCGGAGTATGCGTGGTATTGTCCAGCATGGCAAAGTAGTTGTAGCCGTGGGGTCCGTTCGCAGCAGAACCGGCTGTGTGTTGCGGGATAGGCGAGGTGGAGGTCGAGTGGGCTCCTGGGTGAGAAGCTGGTGGGCTGATCGAGCTCGGTGGACTCATAGAGGCCGGCGGACTCATGGTGGCTGACGTAGGGTGAATCATGGTCTGCGCCAACGGGTTATAGGAGGTCTGCGAAGGCGCGTGCACCGACGTGGCTGGATTAGTTGATGAGTAGCATTGAGCCCAGGACTGCATCGCGCCTGCACCCATCGGAGATCCCGATCCGGAAGCGGACACCGCCACGGCAGCGACGGCGGCAGCTTGCTGCTCGAACTGGTTCGAGTACTGCGTAGCTCCAAAGCTGGCCATCTGCTGGGAGCTCATGTGTTTACGCAATCGAGCACGTCGGTTCGAGAACCAGACCTGTACGCGAGCCTCGGTCAGCTTAGTCTTCTGGGCGAGCTCTTCCCGCGTGTATACATCCGGATATTGCGTGCGACTGAAGGCTATCTCCAGAGCCTCTAGCTGCTCTCCATTGAAGGTAGTGCGAGAGCGGCGCTGCTTGCGTTTTAAGGTGATACCGGGTTCGGATTCAGTGTCACTGTCTTCCTCGCAGGACGATTCTCCCAGGATACCGTTGATGGAGTGATTCCCGCGGAGCTCTACATCTTCGCGGCGGCCACCGCGCAGTAGGCGACTGATCGAGCTCACCGACGGAGCAGACGTCTTATCGCACAGACCGTCCTTGATCAGACGATCGCGAATCTCCCAGCTGAAGATGCCGGGATTGGCCTTGCGCAGCTCCTCGATGCGCGCCTCTATCTCGGGTGTCGACACGCGCGGTTTTGAGCCACCGATGACACCGGGACGAATCGATCCTGTCTCTTGATAGCGGTTCAGGATCTTCGAGACGCACCCGTGCGACACTCGTAGTTGACGGGAAATCACACATGGTCGCACTCCGGACGCAGCCATCTCAACGATGCGCAGGCGAATGTGGTTCGGCAGCGGACGACCATTTATGAACACTCCACCGAGTTGGTTCACACGTCCCTGGCCTAAACGAAAATTGAGAAGAGAAAGAGAGAAAAGGGAACATAAGAATACAGTTAGATTGAGATGCGATTGAACGGGCGCTGCCTTCCAACCTGCTCAACACAGGTCGGGTCATGTCACAATGGTACACAACGCGGACCACACTCACTGTCTAGAAACTAGGAAGATCAAAGAGAACGGCACGAAGCCGTCCGACCCAAAAAGCAGGATCGAAGAATTGCCTTCAAGTTTCGGATCGACCCGACGGCGATCATGTTTCAGGCACACGAAGGCGCTCGCTCGGTGTCACATTGTTGTGTCACACAAGGGTCCCTTTTGCCCGACGACCTATCCCACAATTTCATCACCTCTAATAGCTTCCTCATGGCTTCGAGCCCGGATTAGCACCAGTTCCCCGACATTTCCAGTGATTAGGCAAGAACTTAAAATCAATTAAAAGCCTTCCGCCTCCCGGGCGACCTGACACGTCCGGTAAAACCATGCTTCCGGTAGAGGTATTAAATGGATTCGTCACTTTCCCTACTGCTGATCAGTCGACCATCGAACCGCTGGATGACTTTCTCACCTTCTTCGGGCCAAAGTCGATACACTCTCAATTCCTTTTTATTATGCTTTAGTTTCTTTCCACCCAGTTGTCGGGTTTCTATTATCGTCTTTGATCTTTCCAGATGTCCGCTTGCATGCTGGAAAGGCCCTCTGATGGCCAACGCATACCAGTTTGATTACACTTCAATTAGGTGCAAATCGCAATCAATTATTATTTCACACCACCAGCCAATACGACCGATTTTCTCTTTCGAGGGTCGCAGCTAAATTCGCCGTAACGATCATTAGGCTACCGTTCTGCTGCGGTCGCTGAGCGAAACCAGTTTTGGCGGTCGAATAAAACACATTAAAAGGCCACGGGAGAAGAAAAGCTTTGCAGTGGCGGGGAAAAACAAAGCGACCACTACAAAACGCCTTGCTGCCCTTTTCAGGACTTGCGCTGATTAGGTTACTGCCGGGATGTTTGATGGAGCAGTTCATTTATCATTTCGCCCACATCGATGGTGTCGAAATGTGCACCGGAAGGGTTGAACATTTTCACTTTGCTTTTGTTTTTCCACCAACAGGGAATTAGAGTTTCATACCGCGAAGTTCTCAGTGGACCTCCATCGTTGTTGTGAGGTTAATTTAAATTTAATTGCCTTCGCGGCATCACCGTCACGGTGTTAATGGGCCACGAAATAGATCCTATCGATAAGCGTCTCGCACGGTAGGGAGTGATGAACTATTTTTTTAGCCCAGATCCGCATTCTTGCTGTACTCGAAGGTTTTTCTAATGTCAGTAGTGGGATAGGTTACTACCAATCTTTACTCCCCCATCAATTCGATCATTTGGTGACGGTTAGAATTATACCCTTCGCGGTGAAACTCAACAACAACCCTTGGTGACTGCCATGAATCCAGTTCAAAACATCATGTTTTGCAGTATTTGGAGACATTGAGTAAGCCACACATAAACATTGACCCACAACTGTTTTAGCCAACACAATCGCTTAATCGATGGTGCACCGACAAACGTTGCCCCACGGAAGCAACTGCATGAAGGTGTCATCAGAGATGGGAAGAATGCCGCTAAAATATTCATCAAAATTCCATAAATTTCATCATTATCTCACGTGACAGAGATAAACTGCCCATCGGACGCCACCACCCGCCACTAAGGTGCCGCAAGGATCGGCGATCGTAGCAAAAGGTAGACGGTGTTGAAATGATAAATCGGCCTCTGGTTCTCTCTCCCTCTCTTTCGGCGGAGCGTTCCCCGCCGGCGCATACGAAATAGACTCATCGAATCGTGGTGCGCGAGCGGGCAAGAAATTTCATTAAACACCTTCCCCGGCGTCGGAACGAACCGTCGCGGAAAAAGAGTATCCGAATTTGATCAATTGATTAAAATGTATCGCCCGACCCGGAGGAGATTTGCTGCACGATCCCGAAACGCCTCTTTCCGATGGCCAATTCAAAGGCAGAAAACCCGAGACCGCATTAGACTCCATGTCGCTCCTGCCGCTTCCACCCTATCGTTCATCGACGTCGCCCACAGTGCTTTATCATATAAATTGATCATTTAGTTTATAAATATATTAAACATCCATATAAATTATTATATTAGGGTAAGCACTCGGCGGAAAGGCCGTTGCCGATGGTCGCTCAATAAATTCCTGGCGATTTATTTCACGCGTACGTGTGGCGTATGGGGATGACGTATGGCATGCGCGAAGGTAAACGTGTTGAAAGTTGCCTGGCCAATTGGGCTCTCGGTTCTGCTGCTGCAAGATCTGCCGCATCTTCCGCAAAGCTGGCCGGGTTCGATCACGACCAAAATAACGACGCCGCGGCCATTCGTGCCGAAGCGATCATCGAACGCTTCTTGTGGCCTTTTGGGTTTCACCGCGCTGCAAAGATGTGCGCTGATGACAAGCGTCATCCACAAGGCTCACGTAAGGGAGCTTTCCTTCTCGCTGTTTTCGTTCCTTATTCTCGTCCGCCCGCCCGTTTCTGCTCGCCGTCATCATCGTTAGGGTCTTCGGCGAGGCCAGGGATGTCGGGATCACCTTCGTACCTTTTAGCGAAGAAGGTAATAAAATATTCCGGGGCACCCATTACATTATCATTATGAAGCATCGATGATTCCCGTGCTCGCAGAGCTCGCGAAGCTTGCGTGCCTGGGTGAACCCCAGCGCAGCTCGCAGGGCTCCTGCCACAACAAAACGGCCCCGAATGCCTGTCGAATACCGAAGTCGAGAGCCGTGTACCGTATGGCTTCACAACGTGGAATGTGACGCGCGAGTTTCCCCGGCGTGGTGTTGTTGAAAAACAGGAATTACTAAAATAAGATCAAAGCAGCCTTGCCGCCCTTACAGGCTGACTGGCCGGTGGCGAGACCTGGCCTCAAACGAACACTGACGAACGATGACCATCATCAGTGCCGGCGTCATCGTCGGCAGCGCTGGGGCGAATCTCACATGGACCAGTAAGAGTTGGCTCGCAAGGCAGCCTCCAACCGCGCCAGACTGTCTGTCGGATTTTACGATCCCCACGCCAACACCGGCTAGTCGCGCTACGTCGTATATACCCTTGACTGAGTGATTCTTTCGGGATTAATTTCCCGATCGACTTCAACGACGAGAAGAGGTCGGTGGTTCGGTATCTTAATCCTTGATCTACAAGCGTTCTGACACTTATAGGGCTTGTCCATTTTCGAACCCGACAACCCTCCAATGCACCTCAACTGTAGACGTTGGTCCGCACACCTCCCTCTCTGCACATGCGCTTGTGCTGATCCAAATCTAAGTGGCTTTCCGAATCGAACCCATTGTTCTACTATTCTAATATTCTTGAAAAAGTCCTTTCGCTCTTTCCAGCCGAAATGAATGCGTGGGCTGGACTGGTAACAAACACTCCGTACTTTAGCAACGGACAATAACCAACAATAACATATTTAAAGTCATTAATCTTGTTGACTGCAGCCGCAACATATGGGGAAAACAAGTTACCTTAATGGTTTAGATAATAGCACTAGCAGGTCTATAAAAAGGAGCGTCATTTCTTCGTCCGTCCTTTCCCAGGGATCATTTTCAATGCCTTTACATCATCTCTATGCGATGTCCTTCCGATCTGGACGGTCTTTGATCGTGACCGGCTTGGATGGTTCTCAAGCTACTAGCCATTTTGCTACCGACTCGAATCGAACAAGTCGAGTGTATGTTTCGTATACAAATGCCGACATCACAGCTGTTTTGTGTACTCTTAATTATTGAACTATCGATTACATCCACACTTCTCAAACACTTCCCGATGTAGGAGCGCGATCTAGAACGGAGGCGTGATGTATGATTAATGATCGTGTTCGTAACAAATATGGTTGAGCATATGTTGTGCGCAGCCATCCACCCGATGCAAGTGGGATACGAAACCCCGGCGGTAGTTGATCAAATGGAATCGAGGTAAAACTACACGGAACTCAAGACTTACCTTGGAAAGGATATCCACTGAAGATTGGAGACATGTTTAAACTAGCAACGGCCATTCTGGTGCGGGGACTCTAATCACGCTTTACAATCACTGTCTTTAAGTAATTTGCACTTATTTTTTCTTCCGAAACGTTGGGCTCCTTCCTTTAAACTTTTCGTATCAGTATAACTATAGTTCGCGTCCAATTTTGCTCACTGTATCTATTTTACACTTCTTAGGTCACTTGAAACAGAACACTTTGATCGTTTATTTGATCCCCGATCGCGTACCTTGTGCGCAATGGATCGTCACCGCTTGCAATCGAACTATTCGGGAGCAAACTTCAAACCCGTCGGAAGATCTCTCCCGAGATGCTGCTTGAGCGAATGTTAGCACCTTACTGACTACAGGATCTTCGCCGCCGAACAGGTTTGAGTCGAAGCAAGCTCGTGTTTTCAGTCCGAAAGGGGCCTTCTCAGGGTTTGCGTTTTGTGGCATCCTTCTTTGATTGTCTTTTTCTCTTTCCCACACCGATGATCATTTTCGTCGAGGCTTTTCAGTTGCACAGCAACCAAGGGGTACAAGCCGCGCCTACTTTTTCCCTCGATTCTACTACGCTGGCTAGGTCGACTTTGAATCGGTAGCTCGATCAAGTTGGTGCCGCTGCGATAAGGGCTTGAATTGTCGACACGACGAGGCGCACAACACGCAGCTAAAATCGAAACTGCTGGTATATGCGAGTTGGACTCGGGTGATCGACAGTGCTCTGATTGGTGCAGGCCTGCATCGAGCCGTACCGGTCCATCCGCAGAAGGGGACAACTGTGCTGTTGCTGGCGTAGCTGGCGAAAACGGCTGTGTGTGAATCGACCGCAACGGTCGTAGCAGGCCACCAACGGTGCGAGGCAAGAACGACCGTAGGAAATAAATGTCAACTTAGCTTTTCTTAGCGGCTGAATGTAATGACAAATGTGCCAACCGTTTGTTGTGCTGACCGACTATTATCAGCGCCGGGGATGATGAGAAGGTTACGACGAAACAACGGCGAAGAACAATGCACTGAAAACGACCGCCCTGATCAGAACATCGTTTGATGTACCCGCTCGGAGATAACTGGTGTTGATTTAGAGAGTGAGAAAATGTGCTTTATCCTTTCTGCCAATTTGACTGCAAGCGTAAAAGTATTTATTTTGAAAATTAAAATCAAGCTCTACTTTAAACATTGTTGCTGTGAACACTTTGAAACAAACAAATTATTAAAAATTTATGTTTGCAGTAGAAGTAAACTCGGGCCAAGCTAAGCTAATTTGTCATATGAGCGCTAAAACAATGAGTCTTGACTTTATCTAAAATTTCATAAATTGATTTTATTTCCAGGACGCTTGGCTTCTGTAATTCATGGTTTATAATTTATTAAATCGTCATTTAGACTTGGTGTTATGAAATAATGTACACAAAACAAAAACATATTTGGGACTATACAAATTTATTTTTAAATCTGACATTACTGCTCTGCGCAGAAGAAGATTATATTACTAGCAAATTTTCTACTTGAACTAAGACTCTATTTTCAATTTTCGATATTTTAGATGTTCAATATATGTACTGTTAAGGGATAACATAGCTGCAAAAGAAGAACTTCCATCAAATGAATGATCGTTGAGCTTTTTTTTCCTCTCACGGAAACATTCCAAAATGGTCAGTAACTAAGAGCTGAGCAACCAACTTCATCGTTTCATTCATAAACTTTGATTTTTGCTAAGGCCGTTCCTTAAGACCTACTACAGTTCTCTCAGTAATCCGCTTTTGCTATGGCTTAGATGAAAAAAAGCCGTCTGAGAAATGGCTGGAACTGATCGAATTTTAATGCTGGAACCGACCATAGCTTCCTGCAGTTTGTAGTGCGTCCGGCGTTTTGTTATATCTTTTTTTCTTGGCAATTCAATTATTTCTTCAGACGTTGAGAGTCTATACTACTTCTAGGCGGACGGCCGACAAAATTTTGGCATGATTTGTGGCGTTCAATAATTTTCATTAGATGAATAACTTTTTCTATACGGAGGCACCGTCTAGCGACTGTCGCTCTAAAAGAAAACATAGGACCCTGATTGACTGAAGTTTTGTTCATTAAGTTCGTCACTAGATGGTTAAAAAACAAAGAAAGAAGTTGGGAGCGTTTGGTTTTTTTGGTTATCGTGTACTTCCGACAAATCCGATCAATCAACTCAATCAGGGCAGATGCTTTAATCTCCTATCCTCTAAGAATCGCTATATTGAGGCAGTGGTATTGTAACGAATTATTGATTACACCCATTTATTTCCCAGAGTCCAACAGAATTAGACTTCATTGATGGCGCCAGTTATACGGGATTCTTTGTTATGCCGTAGGATAGGATTATGCATCAAGCTTTGAAACTGAAAAAAACACCACCTGGCACTGCTTCTTCCATGATTTGAATGTTATTCTCAATTTTTATCATTTAAGTTATAAAATCATCAATTGTAATGCAAATACGCAAGTACGAATAAAATATTGATCAAATCATGTCCCCTGATAAATACCAAATATCAAAGAATTAATCCGTCCCACTATTAACTATTTTCGAAGATTAATCCGTTCATCGTCTATAATATGCATTTTCAATGAAAATATATTGTTTTGCTGTAACTATTGGCCTTCGACGACCAACCGAAACCAGAACTTCATTTGAGCCAGTGGCTTGACCGAAGGCAGAGTAAACAGACAAGGAATTTTGGTTGTGAATATCTTAGATCTACTTTTGAAATTTGGAATGAATTGTTATTGGTTTATATTAATATTATTGGTTTATTAAATTAAAAGGCACAGTTTCATTAACTTAAAGCGTTACGTATCGTACAGCGTTGCTTAAAATCAATATTGTAGCTTTAAGAGTTAATTATTCCCATCAACGTGCATCGACGAACGTGAACGAATCAATTTGGGTCGGAGGTTAACCTCCTACGATTACTTGAGAGTTTTTAAATTGAATGATGAAATATGTTCCATATTAATCTGCTTTTAATATCACCTTTCCTACCAACAGTAATTAGGCGAGAGCAACAAGGGTATGGCTTACTCAAACAGAAAACTACAAGTCGTTTACGTGATCAGTTGTAGACCGTGGTACGGTGGCGCAGACTTCGATTCGTTTTGGATACACCGAATGAAATTCAATCGTTTGTGTACAGAAGAAAAAGCATCTTTCTAATCAGTACGGTAACGTCGTAGGCTTGGATGAATGATTGTTTACGATAATGAAGCAGGATGTTGTTCACGAATGATAGAATTGAGCAACGGATCATAACATAGAGGGAAGAGAAATCACGTTTGTTTCGCTCATATATTTTTTTCTCCAGATAGAACTAGTGTTTTTCTTTCTACGGTTTATGTTAGAAGAAAGAGAATCAGTTGTGTTCTACAGTAACATATTCTTGTTGGAATTAACGATGAAATGAAGTTTAATTAAGTTAAATAGAATTTTCAAACCACGCTACATATATCAATATTTGTGTATACAGACATACAAAAGACTGGTTTATTGTTATTCATCAATTAGAATTTGGCTCCACCCTTATGTTCACTTGTCACGTCATTAAGTTTGAATTTGAACCTTTCATCTCATATATCTCATAACTGAAATGCACAAAACAATCTTTTGATTAGTTTTCAGGGTGATCGAAGATACTTAACAGTGATAATGCGTTTTAATCTTTGCAGAGTTATGGCGTTACTTAAATGGGTAACTTTTTTTTTATTGATGCAGCCGTTTCATGTGATGAAAAATACCTCATAATTTTGGATGACATAAATTATTTTAGAACATTTGATAGATTTTTCCTCATACTGATCGTTTCAACTTTTTAGCACAAGTATCTTTATGGTGATTTGTATTGGATAATTAGAAATATATATTTTTTTTAATTATACAAATAACATCCGCACTGCTTTATTTTGGAACCGTGATACGATTCAAGCCTTCGGGCCTAATCAAGTTTCGTTCACACCAGCACAGTCGGCATTGTGCCATTGATGTTAGCATCGGTGGATCCGATGAAACTCACCGGGATATGCATGTGTTCGGGTTCAGTAAAATCAAATTTATCGGATTCAAAATCGATAAAAATCTAGGTCATAAAATATTGCCAGCAGTAGCAGGTTGAAGATTAACGGCCACTCGTGTCGTTCCGAGCAGAAATCAGCTGTGCATCCGTTCGGGTCGCAACGAGTTTTCTCGATCGCCCGCTTGGCCCATGCCTCCTGCAGCATGCAAGCCTTCGTATTGAACATGCAAAGCGACGTTCACTTGGCCCCATGAATAAGCCTTTGTCGGCAACGCCCAACCGTGCCGAACGCTCGCTAGCTGGAGGATTTAATTTTTCTACCAATTTTTGCCGTTGGCCACAGATCATAACCTTATGCCACCGAGGCGAACCTAAAACCTGGTTCAATGAAATGGGAAAGGAAATTAAAGTGAGTGGAAATAGGTAGCGATGGTAATTCCAAAAACTATTAAATGGAACCAAACTGCATCGCAAAGCTCTGCAAAAGCGTGCTACCTCCAACGAAGCCTAACATGCCCGTACCCTTTGAAACCATTCCAATAATAAGTTCTAGCGAGCGAGTGGCATCGTTCTTATGTTATGCAGCGTTGCCCGTCAAGTGCATTCGGCAGATGTTGGCGAATTAGAACTTGGGCTAGTCACGGTGCATCATCGGTTACGTCTCGCATTCTCAAATGCTGCAATGGTATAATTGTGAAAGGTAGCCACTTCTTGACACTCACCTGACGTAGGTCACTGGTTCTTACATTCTTTTGCCACACAAGACGGCCTAAGAGGGAGCGAAAATCGATAGCAGCAAACGGGAACGTTACAGCAACAGCATTACGTTCCTATCTGAGTTTGCCGCTATTTTTAATGTTCAAATCTCTGCCGCTATCGTACACGAACATGGTTTAAGCTAGACATAGCATACAGTTTTCTGCGTTTTGACCAAAAGATGCCCTGAATGTTTTATATTGATGACGAAGTTTGAAATGTTGAAGATCTATCTGATTATCTTCAGGTATCTTTTTGAAGGATACGCTTTAAAGTTTATCAGTTTTTGCATCCTATTAGATATTTTTCAAGTATATGATTTGTACTGAACCCTGATCTAAAAAAATAATTTCAGCTTACGAGATATTCTAGATTTTGTCATTACATTTTGATCTATGTAGTTCACCTGCCCTTTTCATCTTTTAGCTTTGGCCTCGATTTGTTATGATATTTTTGCAGCATGTATCCCTCTTGATTGAGGCTTTTGCAAAAAATATGTATTATAGATATCTAATTGGACCTTGAACGCAATACTGTAAGTAAAGTGCTTCGGGAGTTCAGACACTGGGATCGTTTGTAGCACTCACACCGCCATGATCGAAGTGTACGGACTGTATTTCACTTTGAGCATGCCGGTGCCCTCCGGCTACCTGGTGGAGTCGGCATGCTTTGGCTTTGAACTATCCGCGAGCCGATGAAACCTGTTACGACTTTCCAACACCGATGTGACATATGACCTGCGGTTATTCCATGCTTTGCTGCACTTGAATAGATACTCGAAAATGTATTCGAGGTGGGGTTTCAAGAGTCGCCATATGTGATTAGATTCGATGGAACAATCAATGAGAGATGGTCGATGGGATTTCTTTTATTCCAATATGGGCCGAATCAAACGATTGGGAAAATGAAGTAAAAGTAAGAAAAGTACCTTGTATTTTTGTGCGAAACATTAAAAGTTTGCATAAAGTTACTAATAACTTAGCTTTGATGTTGGATGGCTAACATTTCCATTGAAAATATTTAAAATAAGGTTGTTACCATGACTTTTGCAAATATTGTAATTATTTTGGAAATAGAAAAGATGGTCTTGAAAATGATATTAGATCTTTCTACCGGATGGACGCGAAAGAAAATGTAGCATATGGCGAGTAACCATAGAAACCTGTCGCCTGCATCGTACGTTATATAAATAAAAACAAATTTAAAATACTCGTTTTTTCTGCTCCAACTCTCTTTGAGTGACCTCGAAAAGTCGCCTCCACGTCTCCAATAAACTCATGGCAATGAAAGCGAAACGATACAACGTGAGCGAGGCAGAAGGTATTCAACGCTTCACACATTATGCTTGTCCCTTCTCCATTACTTTTGCAGCTCTCCGAACATTGGCTTCCGATGGAAAACACCGAGTGCTCGCGCAGATATGGTCCGTAGCAGAATAACTGATCTTCATTCTCGAGAAGAATGCTCATTCTGATCCCATCGCGTGGTTTGTCTAACAGTCCCACCTTTCCTCTGTAAGGCCATCAAGAAGGTACGTGGCGAGAAACGAACATGGGCCAACGCTTCATTACCAAGCCGGTCGTTCCGAGCAGCACAATAATCCGTCTACACGCTGAACATGCTCAAAACAACAATTGAGAAGAGAAGGAATCAACGGCAGGGTGAGGGCCTGATGATGTTGAATGGAATTGAGGAGAACTCTGCCTCGAGCATTGCTTTAGGTATGAGCCCTTTTACTGCCGAGGATGAGATGCTGAAGTCTGTAGAAAGGTGTCTTCGGTAAATGGGAAGCGTATCGGGTATTTCTTTTGATTTTTACCGGCCACCCAGGAGCAAGGAGTCAAACCGACTATGATCGACTGTGAATTGAGGTGCTTGGCACTATACGTTTAAAACTTTCGTCGGACTATTGGTTTCAAAGCTTGCCTTACTTTTTATGTAACAAAAGCAAAAGTCTGGTCTGCAAATATTCTATAATTTTTGATCACTTTCATTCGAAATTTTAATCCTCCATTTAACACATTAACGTCCGCATACGCACTCACGGTGTTATCAACTTTCTACAGCCACAGCTTTTGCCTTGTTCAATTCACTTGTTGCCGGTTGTTGACTCGTTGTTTCTCCATTCGAGAAGGGAGCAAAAAAACCCACTTATTATACTTACCTGATGTAACGATGAAACAAAACAATCATAAACATATGAACGTAGCTATAAAAACACAAAACTAAGTGTGTTTGTTTACAACACGCACAAAGCTATCATCACCCAAACAAGGCGATGCGGTTTTTTTACCGCCGTACGGTTTTCCCGAACATCTACTTCGTTGAAGCACTGGCAATGCAAAGTAAATGTGAGGTTTTAATTAAGAGTTCCTACATACAAAGAGTTACAATGTACATTTAGTATGGAGGAATGAAACGATTTGCCGCTTTGTTCCACATGGAGGGTTTTCCTCGTTGAAATTCATCTCAATAATTTGACAAAAAGTTGATATTTTCATCGCTGTCAACAACAGCCATTAACGCACATGGCCCATAAATCCAAGACAAGTTGCGTTAAGTGATCCGACACATTCCCTACTTCCAAAACCGACATCGCAACATGGCGTAGTCGTAATAGTTTCATCATTACTCCAGATTTAAAATGTCACGCTTAGCATTTGATGAGACCTGTTACGGATTTTTCTCTTCCTCTCAGGCGTTAATGAAAATATGTTTGAACATTCCCGGAATATTGTTTCACTACCCGTGCATGGCTACCTAAATACTCTTAACGGCATGGATATATCACATAAAACAATCAGTTGGGATCTGTAAAACAATCACTCGTTGATTGCAAAGACTTTTCGGACATTTTCCAAATATTACTCTTCCGTTGTAGTTTTGTGCTAAGCGAAACCCATTAATACAAAAATGAAACTTAACCACAGTATCATGGAAAATTTATTCGTTTATTATCAGCCCTGGCACAGTAATGAAATTTTCTTCCTGCGAACTTATCGCTTTACGGGAGGACCATAAATCTAGAAAATGTAGGGTCCATTTTTGCGCTCGTCATGAACTTACCCACATTGGCTTCGAAACGGTGTAACTTCTAGTATTGATATAGGATTTGCAAGAGACATGTCATGCTGGAGAAAGAATTCCGTGAATAATTTTAGACTTCAATTTATGGCTCTTGGAGTTTCTGCTCATATTTCCGGGAGAAAAGGTATTTCTCAACTCTTAGACCGCCTACCAATAGTCAATGTCAGAGGTACAGCTCGGATAGCTACAGGATGAGCGATCCGAGGTGTTGTTGCCGAACATGCTCACTAAGGAAGGCACAGGAATGCCCCAAAAGCAGGGAATTAACGGAGGATAATGTGTTTATTGTGGCAAGTTCTGGTATCCCTCCCCGTAGGCTGACTTCGTGCCTACTGTGTCAAACTCATAAACAAATAAATCTGCAATTTCCTTCACCGTGTGCCACCTTCCGCTTTTTCCTTCTGTCTCGTATCCTTCGGCAAGGTCGCAGGCAAGGCTATAAACATTTTAGGAATGTAACCTGGACGCGTGATCAAAACGTTCTAAAAACCAACAAGATTAGCCAGGACAAAAACAGCCAAAGCTAAATTTTACAAACTACCTTCCCACTTCTAATCCTATTTGCTTTGTTTGTTATTTCTAAAAGTTTTGCAACCAGAGTCATGTTGGCACTCCTACAGCCTTAAGAAGATCGGTATCTTGCTTTGTTGCCTTTTCTGCCTCCTAAATACAGTGGATTTGCCGGTTCGTACCTGTAATAACCCTTTCCGTTAGCCCTACGGTGTTGATTCAATTTGAGGAATCCGTAACCGATCTGCTTCAAAACGACTTGACAGCTCACTTACCTACCTACCTTTAAGCCGTTCTATACTATGAAACCAAAATATGACGGAGATATTGGGATAATCCATTTTTGTCTCTTTTTGGGTAAACAACAAGGACTTAACCACCAAGCTTCGAAGGCATACACTGTATTTATCATCGGCGGTTTTTTCTAGAGTACAGGCAGAAGTGCAGGTAAACAATAAAGTAGTGGGCGAATAAATCTAAAAGATCATACAAACTCAGAGCGTTCATAAAACTGATTTCAATACTAGTAATGATACGAAAATATCAATTCTCCCTGCATTCTGTAAACGCAAGATCATATTGTTCCCATAAATTACCACAGTTAATGTGTAAGAATGTCGAAGCGTTTTCGTGGAATTCCAAAAACATTCAATGGAAATTTCTTTCAACTTTTCTATTTTAGACATCAGCCATGCTCTCGATAAACAAACTTAATCAGAAAAATTAATTCATAACTTGTATCATGTTGATGCGTTTATTTGATGAGGTACACCTTTTAGTTATTTATAACTTATTCATAAATGGTGAAGAGGGTGACGCGGAACTTATGACAAGAGAAAAATGCAAAAGAGTAAGGCAGTGAATAACCCCATAAAACAGAACCCACTGTAGGAGCAATAAACATTTGGGACCAGTAAGAAATCGAACACGAAAGAAGCTGTTTGGGTTTATCGGTTTGCCAAGATCATTCGACCTTCCGTCTCGTTCCACTTCGCGTAAGTTTGTGTTTCAAGCACAGTTTTTTGATTTTGTTGTTTTTCGACTGCTGTCCTTACTGCTTCTATCGTACGATCAGAAGCATCGAGTCATAGAGCATAGGACGTTCTTTTTACTCGAACATGAAGGCCGAACAGTAGATAAACCTCGCTCTTGGAAACATGCTCCTACAGTGACCGGATGGAAATCCTAAGGAGCGTAACCATGTCGCAGAAGCGACACACTAAACATTTTTTCCAAGGGGCCATTGGCGAAGGCAACGTTAATGCAGTAGAACGTTTCGAGGTCAAGGGCAGATAACATTTTCGTCGAAGAATGTGTATCCATCCGTTTGTTGTCCACTAGTCACAGTGTGATCGTTGAAGGTTGGCTGCTTCTGCTGTTTTTCACAGTTGCACCGTGCAATTTTCTTAGCCGATGGGTTTTCTAATTGTTCTCTCGCCGCGGTATATAACTCAATTAACTCCACGTCATGCCCGAATCGCCAATGTCACACCGCAGGTAGGATGGAAGTTTCAGTCTGTGGTATTGTATTGTTTCGAAACATGTTGTTGGCTACCTTAACTTCGCACATACTATAGCACCTGTTGATTTTGCACCCAACGGTAGCACGGCTACCAATTGCCAAGGAAGCTCTCCGTGAACGGTGCTGTGAGGGAAAAGTAATTTTATTTAAACATCCCAACATCTGCAAACAAAAGTGTTGTTTAACAAATTTCACAATAATGTTTAGGAGTGTAACATAAGGTAACAATATTGCACTATCAAGCTACGTTGCTTTCAATACCACTACGGCATGAATAAAACTATTTTACCGTCTACTCGTCATGTGGTGAATCGATTCGATACGTTTGTGCTGAGCAGACGAAAAAGAATCTCGAGCGCCACACAAGCTAAGACTGCAACTGGTGGAAATGGTATCGTGCGCCTGAAAGCAGTCGCGACCAAAGTCACGATCGTCCTTCTCGAAACGGTAGCTAGAAAATGCTTAATTAAAGATTTTTTCCACTACCGTTTTTCTACTCCCACCGTCTTTCTTTTCTAATCGATGATTTCGCCCGTTTTAAGCGTCTTGTAGGTGACTCTACAGTAAAACATTTGAATCGGGAACGAGCTCCCGAAGAACCATTAAGCCCCGTCATTGTGGTTCAAGAATAAAGCCGCCAGGTCATAACAATATTACTTCCTTTCCATGATATTAGTTTACTTGGTGTAGAAACGTAATTATTGCGTTGTTGGCGCGCGTCATTCTTATCGTTTGCGCTTCATGATATTTCAACTGATACAAATTCACCACCTGGAATTATTTTGCCTCTTTGCGACAATCACAACAATTCCGAAGCAGAGTATCGTTTAATAAAATCTTTTTATTATTAAACTTAGTTAACCAGAAAACATGTGAACAAACATTTCAAAACAAATCCATATCACATGAAACAAACCTTAGTTCAAACACAAGCTACCGACCAAAATTCACTCGAGTCATTTTGGTCGAGGTCTTGTCCGATCGATTTCTACAGGTGTGATGCTGCGAATTTAGGCTTTTTTGTTTTGCTCACGGCCGCGTTTCCCAATCAGGACCGCCAGGAAACATCAAGAGACGCAGCTTCGGCGGCAGTAGCGGCAGGATGTTTGTTGTTGTTTGATTGAACCGCGATCATCATTTTATCATTATTCACTTCACAAAACCCGCGCCGAGCACCGAATCGAGGTGCCGCTACCTGCCGACCCTACCAACAAGCACGTCGTACTAAACCTAAACTCTGAGGTGCCTAAATGGGTGTGAGAGTTATTTTAAAATCATTAAGCGATACCACCATCTCCCACCATTCTCCACCGTCAACTTGGGCCTACTTGGCGGTCGTAAAGCTACCTGGCATCGACGTCTGGAACAATTGATCCTACCCGTGAGGCGGTCCACGTCATGGTGAGGTGGCCCGCGGAATGTGGCAATCGGGATGTCTATTGATAAAGTTTCTTGGCTCATTTGCGCGCATGGCGTAGCGTCGTTCCACTTCTTCTTGCTAGAGCGCTACTGTGTTACTACATCGAATGGGATAGTGATTGGCTGGGTGAATGAATGGGCCGATCGATCGACTGCCTGATCGATCGACGACAACAGAGGGAGCTGTGCGGGGCCACCATCGCCCCAACCGCACGCCTCACAACGAAACCTTTACCACACCAAGCTTCGTGGACAATGGCGAACAGTGAAAAATGGTTTTCGTAACATGAAGGAAGACAATTAGCCGCGAGATAATTAGGCATTTCCTCCGTAATGCGCGCTGTGCTTCGCCGGTAGCTGGGGAACAACAGACGCATCGGTGGATACCCGGGATAGTTACCTTCGTGGAAACTTTTTTGTTTACATCCCGTATCGATGCCAAGGGTGCCGGAAGGTGTTCTCACTTGCCAGCCTCAAGGATATCATCGTTGAGAAAGATTACAAAACGAAGCTGCAATAATACGTAATCGAAACAGATTCGTTATGTTTAAATGATGACCTTACGAGTATAGATCACTTCAAGATTGACAAACATAAGAGAACTGACTAGACAAAACTAGACAAAATTAGCAACACAAACAAAAATTTCACAACTTTCAATATAAGTTGCGCTGTTCTCCTTCTCGTATCATTTGTTATTCATTGCTTGTTAGGGACAGTCCGGACTCTCTCTCTCTCATAGCTCCTTTTATAGAAAAAGAAACTATATTAGAGTTCGGAAAAATAGAAAAAGGTCGCGGAAAGCGGAAACAGGCTTTTTCTGTTACAATCAAATATCAGGTTGTTGCCGTATCCATTGTAGCACACAACTTCCTAACAATTTTTTATTTATAGATTGCTTCGTAACAGTGCCACTTTTATCTTTTCATGTTGTTAAACCTATCTTTTCATGTTGTTCATGGTGTTTCATTTTACCTGATTTTTATTAAATGTCTATTGTCTTGTCATTTCGATCGACATGAAACCAGCAAACGAATTTACTTTGCTTTCGTCGTATGCAGTACGATCAAGAGAAAGGAATATAAATATTACTGCCTACACAATTGATTGGGAATGACAGATTACACATGCAAGGGTGCGAAATATCTCCATAAAGTGCAATACTACATTCAGTTGTCAAATAATGTGTCAAATCAATTTACTCTTCGTGCTTTTATTTCTTCTCCGACTGGATGGAGATTGCTCTTCAATGCGTTTTGCACGTTTGGCCAAATTTATTTCAACTCGCATTCTGCCTACTTCATCAGCATTAAACATATTAACTCTTCGCAGTTGCATTGCTCTTTGTCCAATCTTTACAGAGTGGCATTTTTTGAACCAAGAAACTTTGATGCTTCTTTCACTGACAGGAAAGTTTGGAGTGGCAAGTACACGAAGAAGATAACCGGCTTGGCCCAGGACAAAAAAGAATATCGTTCATAAACTTAAGCTTCACTTTGTGGTGTTTGGAAATAATCCGTTTGATCTTCCGGGCCTGAGTGTAAATACTCGTTCACCCTGAGTCTGGCGAAGTAAGAAAATTTAAGCGGACAAATAAGTGACACCAGAATGTAGGGCTCAGAACGTTGAAACCAACATGAGGACGGTTTAAGCATAAGGTTTAACGGCGAGTTTCAAAATGTATCCATGATGAGCGTTTGAAAAATGCTGATGACGGTTCTACCGCTGTGCAAATGAAGTTGACAAAAGAATAGTTTATTATATCATAATTTTTGTTGTTAATCGTCTCGAACATGTTTGATAGTATACAATGGAAAATATAAAAGGGACAATGTTATAAAGTTTTTGGTGATGAGACTGAATTTTTTTTTCCAGCATTGTAAAAAAGAGTTCATAGTTTTTTCAAACAAAAGAATTACATGGATAGCTTGTAGTTTTATGGACAATCAAACATATATAAAATCTTAGCTAGATTTGTGTTCTGTACCAAAACACTCACACTTGAGTGAAGAAGTACTGTAAGTTTTGGTCAGTTTTAAACACGATATCTATATCACATTTTACATTATTACAAATGGTTAGCGATTTTCTCTATATTATAGTTATATGATAATCTATATTATATCGACCAACAATGTCATGCTTTATTTCACATTTTATGACTGCACCATACTTAGGGAAATATTAACGGTCTTGCTTATTGTTTTTTTTCATTGGGCAATTAAAAAACTAAAAATTGCAAATAAAATACCTACACTGCTACAGCGTTCCACATTTATATCGGATAACATTTATCAGTTCCAATCAAACCCAATGTTAACAATAACGCTTCAATGGTCAAAATCTGATTATAAAATCCGTTTCGAAATAGCGTTGCTATTGAAATGGAATAGTCGATAATGAAATTTGAATAATGCTGCTCGAACAATAAACTTGAAAATTTAAAACTCTCAACATGATGGAAAAAAATCGCATTCGGCTTGATATTTCCATGAATAGAAATTCGAATAAATTGATTATTAGACCGTCGATAGTTTCCCGTGTCCTTTGTCCATTCATCAAAAAACTAATTCTTGTCTTTTTCAATGATATTTTCATTTCCATTTACAAAACAAAATAATAACAAACTTTGCATAATACGTTAGCATGAAAAATTTTCAATAGCTATGCAATGTCAAACAAGACTCGATTAATTATTGTGCAACATTTCAAAACATTTATGATCAATTATTCAATTGATGTAAAAATGCAAAACACAAAAAATAATACGTTGAATAATTTGAGCAATATTACATGTTCCGACGGAAACGGAAATTTACTTCAACAGGAGCATCAAACTGCCGGAAGGAAATGGAATCTATAACGGAGTGCATGATGAATTTCTATGATTTGCATTTGCTCGACTGTCAATTGATTTTTTTGTGTTTTGGTATGTTTGTTTTTAATAAATTCAGTAGCAATATGACTATCATCTAGCATATACATATGTGTAATCATTAAAAAGGATTAGATAATGAAAAAAGAATGTTTATATAAAATGAATAGATAAACTTCTTATATTCATTTGAAATTGTTTGAAATATAGCATTCGCTATTTTTTAAACGACTTTGATCAAGTTAAGCTCAAATCACCGACAAAGAAAGGACTAACTTGAATTTGAAATGTAATTGTGCATGTCTTAACAGGAAACATAAGATTGGTAGATCGATGAGAGGGATTCAAATACCATAAACAAGTTATTAAAAGTTGTGTAGTCCTTAAAAAGAGCGAACGATGTCGAACATAACAGACAAAAAAAATCCAAAAAACGATGTGGTATGGCGTGTGACCGTGGCGGTAAACGATTTTACGAAAAAGTATTACAGAAGCTTTCACGCGATCGCCCCAAGGGAAGTCATCACTCATACAGGGTATATTTCTGGGCCGAAATACAATAGCTGAACGCACGGAGAAGTCCCAGACCAGCCGAAGGGACAATGCAGGCAGTGAGAAAAATATAGTTGCAAAGATTGTTGTCAAAGTTGCACTTGAGAGTTACTCCGAAGACAGTTCTAAATTCGTACTGTGGTAAACTTTCGGACTCCATACCGGGTACACAATATGCCTCAAAGTAAAAATTTCACTTGTCGATAGAAAGTTTTGTTTGGAAGCAGTTTAAGAATCGTCATTCACTGTCTGCAATTCATCTTCGTCTCGATTTGACCACCTACAGGCACAGATAAATTTTGTGAACACATGAATGATCGATAAGTCCCGTGTTCCTCGAACTCGCCTACCGAGCGAACTGACTACCGAAAGGGTTGCAGATCCTGAACGAATTGATAAGCTACTGTATGTTTTATTCAAGTAGGATTATGCCGAAAATCGAAGTTTGTTAATCTACGTACTGTCGAGACGCTTGTACTGTGTTGTAAAAAAAAAAATCCCACACAATAGATTAAAATTTCTCATCAATTCCATCAAAATAATACTTTTGTGATTATCAGTTTACAACTTTGTAAAATTCGCATTGATCTACGAAGTGGAATTTTTTCCTATTTCTCATAGCTTTGAACTGGTTGAAGCGCTACCTAGGTCAAACTTTTGAATCACGATTTCACAGATTTCGCATATTTCGAAGATCTGTTGACTATATGATGACGTTTCTCTTATACATTTTCGATTCATGAGAGAAATAATTTGGTCGATTTGGCATTTCTTCTTCTTTCTCACCTTTTCTTTCGTCTGTCTTTTTTACTATTATTTGCTCTCTATATTCTCTTCGCACTCCCTCTTCGGTTGTATTGCTTTTCCTACGTCGATTTATTTCGAGTAGCACATCTTTCGCCACTTTCCCACCATTTTTGTACGATCAAGCAGTGTTTGTTGTGTGTAACTTGGTAGCTGGTTTCTTTTCACAGACCATGCCGCTATGCAGCCTTTTAGTTTGATTTTTCATGCGTCTCGTCATGCTGTAGTATCCACGTCAGAACGACTGGAACCACTAGAGGGAAACGAAGAAAAAATGTTTAATTTTATATACGTGTTATTCCATCACCCTCACCACATCGACGGAAACAAAGAAGCCACAATACACAAGATTTTACAAGCAAAAGGTAACATGAACGTACATAGTTGGTAAGAGGCGAAAAGATTTTTTGTTTACCTGTATTTCCTTTTCCTACCAGTAGCGTGAAGTGAAATGGCTGCCAATCATCGATTGGGCCGCACGATTGATTGGAAAGAAAATTTGGAGACTTGGAGAATGGAAAACGAATAGAAGACTTTGCCGGCACTTGTAGGTGTATTTTTTTTCATTCATTCCCCATGATTCCGTGTGAAACATTTGATAGACTTCATGAATCAAGCAAGGCATATTAGAAGATACAGATGATGATTATAATACCAGATGCTACTGAGCTCCGATATTGTCAACACGATCCTTCACTACTTATGTTGTTATGTTATGTATGTTGAAATGAAACTCTCACACTCGTAGAAAGGATAGCATCAGGAATGTAGTAGCATTTGGTATGCTCTCACGAGATGATCTTGGCCGACCATGCCTAAGGAGTATTATGATTTTACTCTTGTTGTATTGTTCTAGAGTGAAATAATATCATCTGGATTAGAATCATAGTGATGCTGCCCAGATAATATTTCCAAAAAATATATTATTTGCTTTTCTAACCCGACGGTTAATGTTCTAAAAGTTTTAGTAGGATAAAAATAATGTTGGTGTTTAACAACACTCAATAAATAACAGTGTGTACATTAAATATTTAATTTCATGGAGATTTCAATATCAAGAAGAAGAAGAAGAAATTTAATAAGCTTAAAAAAACTATCGTAATTCAAGATTTAATTTAAGGGTACAATTTTTATTTCATACCATGTCATTTTGTATATTTTCCATTTTTTTTTATTTAAAATAATAATTTCGTTTGTTACTTTCAGACAAACTATCATAGGCTCAATTAATTTCATGTTCATGCAGACGATACACGCATTCGACAGCTCAGCCTGTTCCACCAGTAGTTCTTGTAGGAAACTTCCGCTATTGTTGGAGCGATTTCAATCGATGGATCATTAGCTACTGCTGCTACTGAATTACTTCAATCATTACGCAAACGCTAATGACCACGAGCTGTAGTTATTTACCATTTACTTCCTTTCACATTCCTGGCCCCTCCCTCGTTGATACATAATATGACAAAAGCAATAGGTCATTCCGATATTCGATCGTTCTTGTAGCTATTGCTGAAGACAAGTTTCCTTTTACAAGCTGGCAGATTGGATTGAAAAGAAGAACCAGAATATCTTTACACTACTTCACAGTACCTGAACCATTGGCGGCCATTTGTGTCTTGTACCAAAAAGGAAATGTCAAAGAATTTAGTTACGAGCACGATTCAACTTTAAGAAGGTTAGTTTGAGTGGTAAGATCTACTAGATTAGGAAATTTGCAGCCAGTTTGTAATATTTGAAAATTAATGGTTATGATTTGTTTTGATTTTGCTTATTTTTAAAGGAGCAAGGCATTGAAAGATGTAAAAAATATGTTTTCATTTCTGGTACATGAACAAGCAATACTCACAGGTGACTATCCTTATCATAGCAGTATATTTCAAGTAATGACAAAAATTGTAATGTGAGGCAAAATACTAGTCGAGTGCTCTATCTTATATATTTATCGAACTAACAAATGTTTGCAATTTCTTAAATATATAATGTTAAATAAATGTTAAATAAATAATGTTGTTTACAATCCCATGCAGTGTCAGACTATGATGTAAATAATGTGCATCTCTCCAAATCACAAATATTCGTCATGGAGTAAATCCGTACAATATACACATGTGCGCTGTCAAGCATCCCCGATCGCCGTTGGACCTAGAACACACCAACACGTAATGGATTAAAGATGGCGTAAACAAGGTGTTGACAATCGATTTCTAACGGCATTTTGCACACATCAGTTTGCCTTGGTTACACTACATTTGGATACGCACCCTATGACCAGTGGTTTTCTAATGGCCTGAAGATAAATAAAGCTCTTCCCAATACTAACACGTACACTGAGCTTTTGCTAGCTCTTTTTGCACATTAAGTGGTCTTTAAGGAGGGCTTTTTATCGACAAAAAATAATACAGGTAACTCAATTCAATATATATATGAAACATGGAAAATCACTGTGTAATTTAG
>KE525334.1:255475-265621 GCA_000441895.2 Anopheles sinensis
ATATTACGGAGTGGCCAGGTTTATCTTTTAAACACTCCGTAAAAGGGCAAGGAACATTTCATACTAGTACAAATAACGCTATCGTATTTATTTCTTCGTAAAGCTAGGATTTTATTCCACTACCTCCACTATTGGTGTAGCACCACTATAGGAGCACTTACCCTATTCGTATCTGTTGATCAGAACGAAAAATTACATGAGTTCATGAAATAACATGACAAAACGATCTAACTTGAACGTATGAAAAGGAACCAAGCGAATTTACAAACGTTCTGATAAAAAATATTCGTTTAGTATTGCGTAGAGAAAACGTTAAGGCGTCTGTAAAAAATGTAACCCTACAACATATTCGAAGGTACCGACGACCCGTGTTACGGTGATCATGAGTGTAGTAAGTATTACAGCCATAATTAGTTCCACTGCTGATCCTTTTGTCAATTATTGGCATCAGGTCACCGTGTTCTGTAGCTCTGCTAAGAATAGTCAAGGTGTCGAAGCGCAAATTCACCGTGCAGGACACAACAGCCGCATGGCGAAGGATATGCTGCACCGCTTCAGCACAATAAGAGATTCAAGGAGGGTAGAATCTCTTTCGAAGGAATCTATCGTTCAAACCTTCCAATTGACCAGCTCCGTTTTTCCAACCAAGTCCTCACTCCCTCGCCATGGACAACAATTGCTCGCGAGAGCCGACGACGGAGAATGATGCCGCGGAGATCGTTTTTTCTACGGGCATTTTCTTCCATACAGTGACTTCGTTACGGAGCATATGGTCGACGAATTAGCCATACCTGTATTTCAACGAATCGACGAACTCGTACCACGAACAGACAGGGGCGAGAAAAAATGGAAAACCGGAAAATCGAAATTTTTCACGGTCCGACCAGATGTTTCCTGCTAAGATCGATCCAGCCTATCGATCGATGCCAGCTTCTGGAATAAGATTTGCTGTTCAACTCAACATACAGCGATCGGCTGCTACAATTACGTGCACCGTCCAGAGTATGTTAGCTTACTGCTTGCATATACACTTGCCAATACAATCGCACGTGACGTCAGCACTATACTGTCTAAATGTGTTACCGACATTTGCATCATTGAAGCTGAAATGAAGATGGAAGGTGTACACCATAAGCTCTTTTATGTCTTTTACCATTCATACCGTAGGTGGTATGGCATGAGTACTTGTTTTGGTGGGATGTGTTTCTTTGAACTGATCATGCCGATAAATAAAGCATTTTAGCGTTATTTTTGTAAAAGTAAAACTATAAGCAAAGAATAAACCAAAGCTTTCTGCTTAAATAGCATATTATCCAATCTGGTGGGAAAAGCAATTCATTCTATCATAGCAAAGAGAAAAGCTTTGGCATGCCATTTTCAAATATTCTGCTTCATTCTTTTTACCAATAGCAACATTCATCGTATCATATAATCAGTGTTTGTGAACATAAGAAGCACAAATACTGAGTATGTGATACGATGAATGTTTAAGCAATGTCACGTACAACGCTAGACAGTAAAGCTGTTTGTCATCTTCTATCGGTTTTGTCTTAAATTCAGGCCATTTAACTAACGGTACCGAAGTCTGCTTAATGAGCGCCCTTCGAAAGCTAGTCACGTAACGCCCACTTGTTGTGTTACAAAAATGTTTTCTGAAATTTGTTTGTTTTACGGCGATCAAATCTAACAAAACATGTAGTATTTCTCCTTTCGAGGGAATCTATCAGAACATGTAGTATTTCCTAAACACATTTCAATCGATGTTGTATAGTCAAATTGTTGTTTTACTTTTATTAAGACATTCGTATCATTCTATTTGCCTCTCCTAGGTCAAGGTCGCGTAAATCAATTGGGTGGTGTTTTCATAAACGGGCGGCCGCTGCCAAACCATATTCGGTTGAAAATCGTCGAGATGGCCGCGTCGGGGGTACGACCTTGCGTAATCTCACGCCAGCTTCGGGTTTCACATGGATGCGTATCGAAAATCCTGAACCGCTACCAAGAAACCGGTTCAATTCGTCCCGGAGTAATCGGCGGCTCGAAGCCAAAGGTGGCCACACCCGAAGTTGAAGCGCGTATCGAGGAGATGAAAAAAATGAATCCAGGAATCTTCAGCTGGGAGATACGAGAAAAGTTGATTAAGGTATGTGTAGAAGTATGTTATTTTTGGAAGTTTTTCATTTTTGGATCATAGGTGAACGTTAGATTACCGGTGGGCAATGTTGGCACACATTTTACATGTTCTAGTTCACAGTTAAAATTTTTTGGATGATTTGCAATTGAAATTTTCATTACTCTCCTACCTTATGAAAGGATTAACGTCTGTATTTTTTCAGAACACTCTTGAGATGGTGCTAAAGAATATTCAATACAAAAAAAGATTGAATTCATTGCTAATTTATAATTTTCTACTTGTTGGTTATAACTGTTAATATATTTACAGTATAATTTAGATTGTGAATCTCAATTATACTTGAGACATCCCTATACACCTATTAGTTAGAGGCCCTTTCAATTACTTTAAAGATGTACTTTATTTTTATTATTTTTCTTAATCCCCTTCGTCAAGATTCAACCATTGAGATATTTCATAAGAATTCCTCATGTTTAAATAGACTTAATTTAAAATTTAATTTTGAAAGGGTATTCAAAAGATGCTTTGTTAATCATAACTTCAAAAAAGAAAATATAAACTATGCTACGCACCATATTCAAGTTACTAGAAAGCTGATTCCGGTTTATGAAGCCAAAGAAGAATATAATTTTGAAGAACGGCGTGACAACATAGAAAGAATAAAATTCCTAGCTTCCGTATGCTTTATTGTTCAGATTAACGTTTAGGGTTCAAACAAAATTGCTTGTCACTCTGACGTAATTAACTCAAACGTACAGTGCATGTATGCAATACTTCACTAGAGTTGCTTTCATTGTGTAATGTCTTCTTTTCATGATATCGAGTCACGATGAAATTGAATGTTTTGTGTTATCTACTCTTTTTTGGATGAAGTGAGAATTTTGCGGAATATCAGGCTTGCCGTATTTCGGCATTAAAGGGTTGGATACCTGCAAAATGACGTTTTTGTCTGGCCGTTTGCAAACCAGTGACCATTGACAGTTTCATGCATTGCACTATTCTGTATTAAGTTTACAATATTTCATCAAGTTTAGGTTTCCTTAGGGTGTAGGAGTATTAATACATGTTTAGTAAATTTGTTGTTCGTTCCTGAACATCTTTTCCAGCCTTGGTTGAATCTCATTTCAAAACTGGAAGTTGTCAATGATACACACTTGCTCTTTCTTTTACAAACGTGCTCCATCGTGTAGAGCGGGTGGCTACCTACCATACATGCAGGGCCCAAAACGAGGGACGAAACTAAAATTAGGCATCATTTTGGGGTGTTAATTTGCTCGGGAGCCTTTAAAGCCTACTGCTGCACCCCGATGCCGCTAATGACTTTCCAGATGATGAATTACCTAGTGTTCACTTTCGGTAGTCGAAAGCCCCTTTTGCCACTGATGTTTCCTGAGGCAAACGCTTGAACACTTCGGCGATCATTATTTGCTGTATGAGCTCTCATGGCGGATTGACTGGATCGCGGGGAATGGGCGAGATCACGAAACAGCGAGCGGTGAAAAAAAGAGAAATACTGGCAGACCCGAATGAAGTACAGCAACACCAAAATTGAACAGGTTAAACATGATCAAAAAACGGAGCATTTCGATCACAGTAGCCGTCGGTTTACAAACTTTCGTAATCCAATTGGATCATTCAAAGTACATTCTGATGAATGAGATCGTTCGGCTGCCTGGCGTGTGACTGCCGGACCGAAATGGTCGTTTGCAATATACATCATTTATTTTCGAGATAAAGAAAAGTGTTACAACAATAAAACTTCAATTTTCTACCATGACTCGTCATGACGTAACGGCATGAAGAATGTTTCACTGGGAAGCCGTGAATGAAATTTTTTAGAAGAACAAAGACAAACCTCTGCCCAGATGGAGCGTAGTAGCGTTCGCGAACGATTAACATTTTTCACCCGAGATAAATTCCAGTAGCGTATCGGAACTTTAGTCACGGTATATTCAAAAATGTACACATCCTATTGTTTACCTAACGGTGTCGATGTCGATCAAGAAGTACAAACATGAGAAGGGTTGTATTAGGCATACCAATCGGCAAAAGGACTGGTGCCTAATGATGGCAAGAACTGAATGACTACGAAACCGGTGGAGAAATGGTAGTTTTAAGGAAATAGATTAATTCATTCTGTCACAGATTCACGATCGGTGTCTTTGAGATTAAAGGCCGTTCTCATCAGCCGACGGCAAGAAGTTTGACAAGAATATTCCAAAATTAATCTTTTCCATCCTCCTTACTACAAGTGTGAGACGAGGAGTTCTGGACATTCGGGCTATCAATAATGAATCGAATGATAACTTCTGTTGGCAGTCTCCCTAGTGATATTAAACGTTTAACTCATGAATGGCAATGGCGATCAGGCACCGCTGGTCACTTTCATAATCTTCTCCCCACTGACCTTAGCTACAATGTTAGCGTGCAGAACACACGGAAATTACACCGCGATGATCCGATTAAGAAAATTTGTTTTCCATCAACCAAACGTGCTAGAAACGAGATGTCAACGAGACACCTCGACGAAACCGGCATTCAGACGTACATCAAATAAGCTTTTATTTGGAGCTCGAGGGGATTCCTGCATAGTTCGTCTCCGACCATGTTCAACCGAGTTAAAGCTGGCGAGATAAGTATTTTACAAACTGTCATGTCAATCTCGAAGGTTGTAGCCGTGTGGGTCGGGTGTCGCTTGTAGACGGCTGTGTCCGCTAAGTCGGCAAACGGAAAGGAAATCAAAGCTCCCGAGCGGTGATTGAGTCAAGGGGGAACAGCATACCAAAACACAGCATATATTGTGGTATAGAACGTTTTCCTTTCTGCTCTTTTACCATTCTAGACGGCCGCCCCGGACGAATCCAGCGATGTTAGACATCCTGGTCAACTTGGACCTGGTGTTGACTTCCGGCAGGTAAATGCCTAAAAACAAAATTAAATTATTGCCAGAACGACACAAAACATACAACCACAAATGCATTCAGTGTCGAAAAGAAGTTGTAGTTATGTAAAACAGTACACTAACGATTACTTGCACATGTAGTTTATACGGATTGAGCTTAATTTGAATCATATCTTTTTCAACAAACTAAATATATGTTGGTTGTTAACACTAGAATACATTGATATGAAAACTTGTCCGAATGCTTTTTAGGGGTCATTTTGACCTATGTTTTTCAACACGCTGTAACTTCGTCAGTGTTCAAGATTTTCTAAATCCGTAAACGACTACTTTTAAGTATATTTGTATACTATCTTTTGGCGTTTAAGGATTTTTTATGCACTCCCTCATCATTCTGCTAGCTCGGTGTGAAGCAAAAAAGATGGATACCTCTTTGTTCCATTCGCGAGCGTTACAATACATTATGCGGGATGCGTTACTATAGAAATTGGCGTTATGTTGTACCTTTGTGGTCAATTTGTGCCATCATTTGCTTTCTTAAAAATATGAAATATTTTTTTAAAGGTGGCTTAATGTATAAGATTTCTAGCGCACATCTTTTTTCTACTTCAAAAAAAATTTCCAAAAAATTGCACTCTTTCAGAGAAAGGGTAAGGTGCATCAAAAAACTAAAAACGCCAAAAGATAGTAAACAAACAGACTAAAAGGTAGCCGTTTACGGATTTAAAAAATCTAACTAAATTACAGCGTTTTGAACAACATGGGTCAAAATTACTCCTAACAAGCATTCTAGGGATAGTCAAGTTGGTTCTCGGAATTGGTCCAACAAAAAAATCTGAAATTATTTTTCTTAGATTATAAGACAGGCCTTTTTTTAAAAAAACATATTCAGCCGTTTTTGTGCGTTTGGGTCAAAATGACCCCAACTTGGATTCTAGTGTTAAAATATTATATAGAAATACAGTCGACTCTCGCTAATGCAAACTTTCGATAATTCGAAACTCTCGATAATTCGAAGTAAATCAATAGTACCTTGGAAAACTCTCTCTATTTCGAATAAAACCAAAACGATTTGGTACACTCGGTAATTCGAAGTAAAATTCGAAGCTGGGTTGCTTTATTCACGCGGTAATTCGAAGTTCTACTCACTCAACTCGCAACAATTCGAAGTGCTGAGTAAGTTGAAACGTGATAGAACGTGTCACATCTTGCCCCGATAAAGGTAAAAGAAGCGGAAAGTTCACTTTAAAAGATACGAGACTTCTGGCTCCAGTCAGGTGCCAGCAATGACGTTGTTTTTAAATCGATATTTACTATTGAAAATGTAATAGACGAAGTGAAGCTCAATGCTTTGAACCAAAAATTAAAAAATACAGATTATTTCGAACTCTAAATAAATCGAACTTTTTTCTGGGTCCCTCCAACTTCGAATTATCGAGAGTCGACTGTACCACCTTTTCAAACAAAAAGAGTTCTTACAAATTTCCTTCTAATGTACAGATAGCAATGAGACAATCTCACATTTTCGAAATATATACAACTTTTACAGTAATTGAAATTACTAGTTTATCGATTTCTGAACGACTGTTTTTGGATTCGTGTGCAGAATGAAAATGCATCATAAGGTTTGCGTGTCTTCGCGTTTAAATCTTACACATAGATGGAACGTATGATGATGTTTTGGGCGTTGGTGTTCATTAAGCGGTGAATGCACCCAAAGATCTTTTCATCGTTTCCCTTTGCTCGCCTTCTTGGAAAACAACCTAAAGGAAGAGAAATACAGCCACTCGCTCTGGCGGCCAAGTTTGAAGTGTTCGAAAGATCCGACATGGCATATTCTTTTCGCCCACGCGTCTCACTGCATCTGGCGTGCTCCGCGAAATTAAGCAATTATCCTTTTTCCAGAAGACTTCAGAGCATACTATTGGGTCTGTTTTAAACATTGACGCATGTCTTCCTGATTAGGTGATTGACGACTAAAGTACAGGCTTGAGATGTCATAAACTGGGTGTGGAAAAACATTAGGATGAAGACTCGATCGTAGATTGTCAACTACTTTTTTATTGAAGTTAAATATTGTGATTCAAAAGGTTGTCAGCGAAATAACATTGCATGAGTGGTATGCTAAAATTTCAAATCGTTGATATCTGTGTTTGAAAAGGCCTTGTGAGTTATTGTAATTATAATTTTAATAAGCGGTTTAAATACTAAAAATCGATTACCATAAGCAATTAATCAGATAAACCATTTCGAGCTGCTTCAATGTGCCATTAATGGTATTGTACTGTCGAAATCAAAAGTAAGACAAACTTCGTCAAGTATTCGTTTTCTTTACCTCAATCACACTCTCTTTCTTTCGCTAATGAAGTGTTTCAGTATTCTTTGAGTTCTTTCTGATTGAGTTTCCCAATAGCAACACCCAGAAGGTGTTATCATGATCATCATTTAATTAACGCTGAGAAACGCGCCCGAAACGAAGGGCAAACCAGCGATTCCATCAGTCGGGAACTTTGTCTTGCCTACTTTGAAAAAACCTACTAGAGAAGGCAAGGTGGGAGATCTGAAAAACACCGCGGTCCATCTCACTCAACCTCATCCCTTTGATTTCAGTTTGTGTGCTTCAAAGCGTTTGCCGTTTAAACCGCACCGCCTGCAGGATCCCTCTTCAAACTGGAGTTGATGACGGTCTTCAACCAAATTTGTTGATTTTAATTGAAAAATGATCTTCGACGCGTCAAAGACTCTGATGGGACTTGAAGCAGGTGCCAAGGAACAAGAACAGCTTAGTCTTTACATGTATTTGAGACCACGTGGATGAATCACCCGGGGGTTTGGAGAGGAACAATCTGTTTTGAAAAAAAATCATTATGGTTGCATTGCAGATCCAGAAGCAAAACTAGTTTGATATAGCGGAATTTGGTGCAAGTGTGCCACCTTAAGCGATTCATTCTGTAACTTACTAAAATCTGTTTGTTAAACGCCAGCTTAATTTTAGTACATTTTCACACAAATTTTTTCACTTATTGTTGAGTTTCAGAAATATAAACGCAAAAACAACTATTCAATAATTGTTTAAAAAAGGATGAAAAGCTTTTTTTTTGTGCTTCGGAGCAGAAGTGCCACCCGTATGGGGCAGGACGGCCCACGGCCGGGAAGTTTAATTTAATGATTTAATTCAAAATTGAAACTCTCATTTCAAAAAATCTCTCGACTAAAAAGTCTCGTAATGATTCAAACTAAACTTAACTCCAAACTTAACTTAATATTTTTGGCTGACTACTAAAACAATTTTCTCTTTTACTCAACTTTGCTAAGTGACACATACTTTCCCGATTTTTTGTTTCAATGGATTTTGACAGCCTGTTTCATTTGGTGGAAATATTATAAGAATACACTACATTTTTATGCGCAGCATAAAATATATGACAAAAATGTTATAACTGGAGTATTTTGCATGAAATTCGATACACTATATCTTGCAAGAGGGATAAACTTACCTGTATAGTACATTTGACATTTAATTACATTTTGACTAAAAAAATGCCAAGTGGCCCACTTTCCCCAAATGCCGTTTCCAACAGGAACAAACTGACTTATTTAAAACTTATTTTTCACTGATATGGTGATATGATGAAGAAATTGCGCGAACAAAAACGTACAAAACCAGTCCCGTGGGCACATGGCTGTAGGAAAAGGCAAACTAAAAATAACGATTTCTGACCTGCAGCATAAAAACAGAACCCGCCATAAACATACGAAGGAAGGCGAGCGCAAAGAAAAAGGAACTAGAAGAGATACCGCACCTTACAAGTGGGAAAATTTAATTAGAAGCTGTGAAAAGGCTTAGCACCTACAAATTTATGAGTCAACTGGCTGGTTTCCTTTCACAACCACTCCACTCGGAAGCAAATCATCAAATGACAACATTGTTTGAAGAAGAAATAGAATCTGTGAGAAACCAACAGCATTCCTCGTAGTGGATGTAGAAAGATAGAAAATCAGAAGGAACTAAAGAATTTCGGTCGGACGAACAAATGTAATGAAAGTTAAATAGTTTTCCGGTCATCGCATGGCAGGTTAACAGTCAAAGAGTAGGTGCCAAATGCATCGACAAACGAAACGAAAAGGATCTTAAGCAGCGCACACATGTATCCACACACAAAGCACACAAAACGCTCGTATCGTGATGGCTATTTTGAAATTCACCTACTTTTTTCTGTTTATATTTTTAGGAAGGGGTGACGGATCCACCAAGCGTTTCATCAATCAGCCGGCTGTTACGTGGAGGAGGTGTGGAAGGAGGACGCAAGGACGATGATAGCAGAAAGGATTACAGCATACACGGGATCTTAGGCGGTAAGTAAAGCGGGATAAATGCAATATGAAATCTTCTATATCTATAAAAATGAATGTTTGTATGTTTGTGACGCTAAGGCTCAAAAACGGCTGGACCAATCTTTATGATGTCTTCGGACGATTTGTTCCTTCTTCCCCAAGGAAGGTTTATAGATAGATAAATGTCGGAAAATTCGTAGGGAAAATCCGGAAAATCGGAAAAACCCATAAATTCAGCTTTTTCCATATAAAACAACCAAAAATACAATCTACAACTAAAACTTAGAAACGGCTGAGGGAATCTTAACGATGTCTTCGGATGATTTGTTCCTTTGGGGCTAAAAAAAGGACTGAGGAGAAATTTAAAGTTTAGAAAATGTTTGAGAAAAATCGAAAAAATAGGGAAAATTACGGAAAAAACGCATCTGTAACGCTAAAACTAAACAACTGCTGGACTAATCTTCACGGTATCTTCAGATGATTTGTTCCTTTTGTCCTAAAGTAGGTTTAAAGATAGATAATGGTTGGACAAATCCTAAGGAAAAACCGGAAAATTGGAGGAAATCATGGAAAACAGCATTTTTCACAAAAAACAATCAAATATACAATCTATATCACTCCAACTCAAAAATGGTTTGATCAATCATCATGACGTCTTTGAATAATATGCTTCTTTTGCTCTAGAGAAGGTCAATGAAAAGACAAATGTTGAAAAATGCAGAAGGAAAATTGGAAAAAACTGCATTCTTCCAAGTAAAAATGAAAAATACAATCT
>KE525334.1:265641-279133 GCA_000441895.2 Anopheles sinensis
TTTGAAGAAGAAATAGAATCTGTGAGAAACCAACAGCATTCCTCGTAGTGGATGTAGAAAGATAGAAAATCAGAAGGAACTAAAGAATTTCGGTCGGACGAGCAAATGTAATGAAGTTAAATAGTTTCCGGTCATCGCATGGCAGGTTAACAGTCAAAGAGTAGGTGCCAAATGCATCGACAAACGAAACGAAAAGGATCTTAAGCAGCGCACACATGTATCCACACACAAAGCACACAAAACGCTCGTATCGTGATGGCTATTTTGAAGTTCACCTACTTTTTTCTGTTTATATTTTTAGGAAGGGGTGACGGATCCACCAAGCGTTTCATCAATCAGCCGGCTATTACGTGGAGGAGGTGTGGAAGGAGGACGCAAGGACGATGATAGCAGAAAGGATTACAGCATACACGGGATCTTAGGCGGTAAGTAAAGCGGGATAAATGCAATATGAAATAAGATATAAAATAAAGCGTACGAGGGCAAGATAAATTCACTTAATTCACCTTATTTTGATATTTTCGTTCAGAATATCTACTCAAAACTGATTGCTTAAAACATTCAGTTCAGTGTAATTATAATTAGAATAAAAGTAAAGAGTATTATCAATCTTAGACATATCGTTTCTAGATTGATAGTTTTTTTCCACATAGAAAGCATTGAATCGTTTAACTAAAGGATGGTGACCCAAGCTAGGTGGCCTGAAACCCGTTAATTGTTCCTCATTTGATTTTATTCATAATTACATAATAATTATTCATAAATTATATTTCATTTACGCCTAGCAGTTTTTGTATTTTTGATTATTGTAGAGTTTTAAATAATCTAAACGGTTGTTGCATAACGAGTTTTGCTAGCAAAATTTTTGAAGTAGTAATATCAATAGTACCGCGTACCAAAGCGGCATTATGTAGGGTCAATGATCGTTCATACCTCCGTCCCAGGAAGACAAGGTCTCCAAGAATATAAAGAACACCCTGGTTAAAGATGCGGCCATATGAGGGTGTTGAATAATTTTCCTTTTACTTTTCCGAACCGCCCATGACAAAGAAGTAAAGAGGCATTTGAAGCATGAAATTTATGCGGCATGTGCCTGCCGTGCCGATGCATTTTGTTCTGTCGCTGCTCACCTGCAGAGAGCTTCCGGAGGCGGTATGCCGGCGAGTGTTGAAAAATAGTCCTTTGGTATCGAAACAAATCGCTATCTATTGTTTTATGCAGCTGCAAGCATGTTGTGTTCTTACATACACAGACAATTTGACATTTAACACAATAGCAATAGCAAGACTTACGACTAGGATTCGTGGCTTTTATACCGGAAGTGTGCCTGATATCCTCACAAGATGACCGGAAATGACGCCAATGGTTTTTGTTCTTTACTACCGCAGATAGTAGGAGCACAATACCCCTTGTAAACCACGTGGTACATAGACCTTGAATTCATTCCGGGAGGAAGTGCAGATGCCATGGTAAAAAGAGTCAAATTTCACCTGTTTGTGTTTTTCTACAATAGGACAGGATAACCAAACAAATCATGTGCAAACAAAGCAAGGTTTGCCAACATACTTGTGTCGTCTTTCTCTATTTCGTTTGTAACTTAAAAGGTGCTGGAGCAGCATGATTACGTAAAGATATTGGTTTCGTCAGTTACAATAATCATTTTGGTTCAGTAAGTGAGTCTCATATTTTTTCGGGGACAATCTAATAAATTGCAAACAATTGTTATACATCATCATTTGAAAAAATCCACGTTATAAGTTTATAATTCAGCCGGTAGTGAAGTTATTGAAATTAAAGACTTCCATGCTCAATTGCCATCTTGACCATGCTTAAGGAAACTATATGAATGTAGTTGAAAAAAAACCATAATTACGCCGATAATCACCCAGAATCTTTGAGATTCAAAAGATAATGTGTCGTATGTGTTAGTTAAATTAAGTCGTTGATATAAATTTAAAAACCAAACCCATCAAAGCGTATCAAACAACCAACATTTGATTCAAATTTGATCAAATTCCATAAAACGGTTTTTGACGTTTGTTGAGAGACGAATGTTACTTTTTTCCATCATCATGCAAATGCGGCCGGATGCAGATAAGAATGCAAAAGACTTGTCTTTGCTGATAATTCCTCTCTCATTGTTCTTATTGACACTCGACAACTGATGTTCGAACTAACCTGACAAAAAGAATAAATTGATTAAAATTCACATATTCCAATCACATGAAATTTAGTTTTGTTGAATAAACGTTCTTAGTTTGGTAGATATATAAATGGACTTGATTAAAGTAAAGAATACATTCAGATGTTGAATAAATTAATCATAACACAGGGTACTTAATCATAAAACTGGAAAATGCACTGTTGCGTTGTTTTATTTATTTCGATTAAATTTTTCATTAGTGGTGTGGTGCGGTTTTTAGGTTTTTGCCACTTCATATGACTAACATATTCAATTATCTGTTGGTAAGGAATTTTCGCGGTAGAACACCCTATATTCCATTGAAAATATCAGAAATAAAGTAAAATAAAATGAAAAGGTAATTCAAAGTAATGTTTAACTGCCCTTTGGTTCGATGAGGTCACGAGGGAGTGAATTGTGGTTTTATTATGAGTTGTGCACTTTTCAAAAATGTTTGTATACAATAACAACACCTACAATACACGAATCAAACGATTCTATACAGCAAGTTCACACAAACATCTATCACAATAAGAAATGTCGCTGGGAAGCGACCGACCAATCTATGTTTGATCTAAACCGCCAACCGGTAGCTGTAGCTTCTTGATTTTGTGATTTCTGCCCATGCACAACAAAGAGCAGAATATATAGAGAGTGGAATTATTTCTCAACGTGACCCTGACATCCAAAATTGAGCCTCGCTTCAAAAAGGACACAGGCCTACAATATGTCCCTGATCCTCTATGTGGCCTGGTTTTTCTAGATCTTTTCCATTAAACTCCTTCCAAGGAATCGTACCGGTTTGCGGTGTAGGACAAAGATGGTTTCCACTTTCAAGGGATGATTTGTGGAAATGTATCCACAGTGTTCCCTGATTCTCATGTTTTCTTCTCGTTTGCCTCCGACGACGAGGCGTTGACTTTTCGTCTGCGCTAGCCCTCGGAAGCCACCCGGGAAGGGTGACAACAGTCTAAAGGCTATGGTACAACATCATTTCCCAATTTTTCTTACTGGTGTGTGGCTCAGCGGACTTGGTGTGAAGCCTTTGATGTAATGCCGCCAGCGCCGATCTTGTGGCAAGTAGAGCAGGATTCTGGTGTGGTGGTTACACTTTTATCATTCGTTTCGGTGGTTGACAGCGTAATGCGTAGCACAGCGGAGCCCGTACCTGACCGGCGAAGGACGGCGGATACCGAATCTCGAAGGAAATGCGAGACGGCATGACGGCCATGAGTGGTTTCGCGGCGAAGCCACTTGGGCAACTAAATCTAGCGGAAACTAAGAATCAGTGATTTGAATGTAACACCTCGTACCTCATAAACAAGGCATACGAGACAGAATCGTGTGCGGTCGCGATTGCACACGATGATCTTTTAGCGGAAATTACATTTTCCCTCAACATCTGTTGGCAATAAATGCATCTGTCGAAAAGGAATTCCGTTATCGAGGAAATTTTCGAAGAATAATTTTTATTATTACATTATTTTAACTTTTCGTGTTTCTTCATTAGTGCACTATTTAGAACATTTTCTTTAGTTTAGTTTAGTGTTCTTTAGTTTAAAATATCATTGTCACAATCTTATAATATGTGTTTTTTCAATTGTAATTAATGTTATTCCTTTGATATCGTTGTGCTGGTAAAAACTGTGTAGGATTAATTATGCCAAAGCATTGGCATTCGTCTAAAAAGTAAAATTCGTTCCTTAACAAATAAATTACTTATCATCCAATGTAATTAATAAAAGGAAATGTAATTATAAAAAAAGCAACCGCGAAATATTACAACACTTGTTTAGAAGGCAACAGCTGTTTTTGACAGGTTATAAACCTTTTTTTAAGAAAGCGCACAAGAATCCTATGTTCCAGCTTTCTGATTGAACCGGTAGTTTCTAACTTTGCTTGAAGAGGTTAGTGTTAAGGGAGTTACCATTTCGTTTCCATACCATTTTCTCACTTTAAGATATCAAAGTTCTCACACAAACAAGCCATGTAAGCGGAGAATCATTAATCTTCCCGAGAACTTCAATGGCGGCGTGCACCTGTAGTACCTTTGTGAACTTGCTGTTCCGCTTCTATTGTTGAAACTGATTTTTCGTAAAGTGTACTATTCTGTCGTGGAGTTGCTCTTCAGACGAGCGATGTGATTACATATATCGCGAGTAACGCAAGTACGATCAAATTTTACTGCTAAATTTTATGAGTGTCTCTGTACACTCTTAGTTCACTTCTAGTCAGCAAATAGAATCCTAAAGAAAATCGACAAATTCAGAGTTGCAGAGATGGTTACTTACGGATGCATTAAATTCTCAAATTTATTAGTGTCCATCTATTTCACTTTTCTACTTCCGGTACTGAAAGACTCTACTCTACTTCCGTAGTCGAATCTATTTTGAAAGAAATCCCAAAAACTAGACCCATGATCCCGGATGACACCGAAGCGCCTTTTACACGGTGCCATCATGTATACGTCTTTCTTTCCCATCGGTAATCCCCTTTTAGTTGTACTGCACTTTCCGTCGCTCTCAATCACACACTCCTTGATCGTACCGAACAATATTACACCTATTTGTGGCCTCCAACATCGAACAAATGAGGTAAAATCCTTTCATAAAAGGGACCAACTAATAAATGAGTGTGAGTTTACAGCAGCTAATACCGCAAAATTGTACCCAAGTGTCAACCGACACAATGGATCACATGATACCGAAGCCAATATACAGCAAGAAAGCGGTATACTTCAAAAGATGTTCTTTTCCCGGGAACCTGCTGTTCCGACTCTACACGTACTATACGCGATGGAATGTCCGAACGAAGCGAGAATCCGAGGGCCATCCACAAAAAAATGAAGGTACTTCGCCTCGAAAGCTTAGGTCCTCGTCTACTTGAGGAAGAGCCCCGGTCACCGGACGGTTTGCCGCGGCGAAATGAAATGAAAAATTGGTAAACGAAACCTCTTAGCCTTATTATAATTTATTATGGCGATTTGAACATGCAGACGTTGTGACGCTCATTCCCGATGGCTTTAGCGGCCGCATCAGCCACAACCAACCAACAGTATGCGACTCTACATGTAAGCGAGAGGCACATGGTGTTATAATAAAAAGGAGAAAATTGAACCCTTCGCCCCGAAGGTGCTAAGTCTGGTGGGTCTCGGAACGATCAGTGCTGACCACAACTTCCTGTAGTTGGTACAATGATGACTGAAAATGACATTCTGTATCCGTATACTCGTCTCTTAGAAAGCTTATGATAGGAGAATAAACATCAAAAATGCTTTGACGTTTAGTAGTAGTACCTTCTAAGCAAATTGGATAGCGTATAGATTTAGTTTTGACTAACAATAGGGGCAATCGTGTAATCGTTATTTATTTTTGATTGCATATTGAATAAAAAATATTTCAAAATATAAAAATGTCAAGAAAAGATAATTGAGAATTGTCATTCAGTTCCATTCTAGTACAAATAGTAATGAAAATCTCAGTCTGTTCGTATTGTCTCATTTGATTCAGCATCAAACTGAAGTGGTTTTCATTCCCATCAGTTCTGCTCTTATCGCTTAAGGCAGGGATGGTTGGTGCAAAGGCTGTTAATCCTTTGATTATTTACTGCCATCCCATACAGTTGCTGTGATGAAGATGAAGACTTTTTTTGTGATGAATATTTTTCTGTGCGCTTGCAGCTACTTCCCACTTCCATGCTATGCAAAACGTATAAACGCAGAGGCAGCAACATAATGTCAACAAGGATTTATCGTTCAATCAAATCAGCCGCTCGCCGCTAGCGTAGATGTTGTTCGCAAATGATGAGCACACAGTAAAACTACATCAGCAATTGACGTCCTGGTTGCCCGGAGCTAGTCTTGCTCTTCGATCATTCCATTCGGCAGTTATGTTTCGGGCTACTGTATTGATTTATGGCCACGAGTACTACGACACTATTATAGAGTCATTACGTCAAGCGGTTAATATACGTGGTTCAACCACCTACGATGAACTGCTTGCCGTTCGTTCCGCACAATGATGGAAATGTTGGTATGAAATGCCCAAATAAATCAAAAATATGAAGCTGGTAGTGATATTGTGTACGCCTTGGAATAAGCCGAATTTTAACTCCTTATCGTGTTTAGATCGATTATGACAAACTGCGATTATTCTACATGCAGTGGATGTTATCAGTACAAGCTTTTTTTCAGCAATTCTATTCATTATCAAAGCGGAACGACTATTTCATTAACATTTTTCCGTTTGCATAAGCAGTAAATGCTTGATAGATTTTTTAATCTATTTAATCCTTCGAAAATTCTGGAAGGTTCTACATGCCCTCCAGGCAAATCAGTTTTAAGACTTACAATGCTGTTTTTATACGCTCCACTCCTGTACTTTAGTGTCCATTCGAGTAAACTGCATCGTCCGGTCTGAATACAGACTCCATCAGTTGCTAAATGCTTTTCATTTCGTGCTGCGGTCGTTGGTTTTCTTCGTCTGCCTTTGGGCTGACTCTTACTTTCTAACCACTCCAGCACACCGAGAGATGTGCGTGATGAGCAGTTTTCGTTTCTGCCCTTGATACGAGGTCTCAATGGAGTTCCGAAATTCCTTTTTGCCCTCTGAGCAGAATGGTTATCTTCGCCCACCAAGAACACCTTACTTTAATAGCTTTTTAACGAATAGCCCATAAATGTTGAAAGTGGCCGTGTACGACACCCTGAAAATAACCGTTCAGAACTTTGTTAGGCTGAGAATTATTTTGCATGTCATAAGAAAAACAATTTGATATGATTCATGCATGTTGTGACATTCCAGTGGGATCGATACATCGATCGGTTGCTGTCGAAAGCAGTGCAGTTTTTCGTGTTCGGCATTAGCAAAGATTTACGCTTATTTGAAAAACATTTCATTTTCGCTCTATAATAATTATTTACAGTTATGGGACTCTTAAAGTAAGGACATCATAAATAAGATCGGTAACTAACTACAAGCACGTCGAATTGTCCAACCAACAAAAGGTTGTTCAAATTGTATTACATACTTAAGGCAAAATCTTCTAATCTTAAAATAAATCTGTGTTGCATATTTTGTCTAAAAAAATCCTGATGCGTTATTTGACATTGCGCTGGTTTGTATTGCAATATTCGCGATTAGAGATGTGTATACGGCCATACTATCAAATGCAATTGGATGGATCAAATACGTACACTACCCTTTTGCAAGGGACAATTCTTTTAAAAAAGTAAAAATGAAAGATTGTTCTGTGCACTGTCCTCTTCATATGGTGTCAATTTGGACGAGTTTTGGTTCCCGACATATTCTGCTTCTCCGTACTCTAAGCTGAATGGAATCCCGACCCACTTTGTAGCAATCAGAGGTCTACTACTACTATAAAATTGGTTAACCATTGCCTTATCCGTTGAGATATTCAGAAGTTGGGCTATTTTTCTTTATATCTCTTACATTTCTAACGCAGTGTACAACATCTGGCACTGTGAGAGCTAGTCGATGGTGAGAAGAAATTTGACTGTTTTCAATTACATGCCACATTATGGAACCAAGCAAACACAATCCATCCGTAGCGGTAACTAATTGTTACATTTCGTTTTTTCTTACCACGGTTTCAACAACATCGTTCCATGGGTCCATCATTGAGGTAGGCCGCGGATCAGATTCCAGTGACACCGAGTCGGAGCCAGGAATACTGCTGAAGCGGAAACAACGTAGATCGAGGACCACCTTCACGGGTGAGCAGCTGGAAGCGCTTGAGAAGGCCTTCCAGCGGACGCAGTATCCGGATGTGTACACCCGAGAGGAGCTTGCCTCCAGCACGAACCTAACGGAGGCGCGTATTCAGGTATGGTTCAGCAACCGACGCGCTCGCCTTCGTAAGCATGCCGGTGCGCAAATGTCCACACCTCTCGGCGGTCTTAGCACACTGCCCATGTCACAGTACCACCCAGGAGTGTCGTCCAACGAGCAATATCAGATGGCATCGGCGGCAAACTATGAGTTTGCTGCACAAAACCCTGCCAGCTTTTCGGCCGGCCACTTCCAGCATGGTCACTTCGGTGGACAAAATTTTTCCTCCAATCACATGGGCTTCCATCAAAACAATCAAGGTATGTATTCGTCTGTTTAGTTAAGAGCTCGTTTGACATGCTAACTTACTTTTGCAGAATTCCTGCCCCAAGAGTACTCTAAAATGATAAGCGAGGAATACATTAAACCAGCGCACGAAAATTCCATCAAACTGAGTCCATCGGCCACCCATGCTGAAAGCTATGCCAAAGTTCCTCCGGCAGCTCCAGCTGCGACAGCAGTGGCCACACAGGAGACACCTTGGAGCCAATCCTACCCACCTCATCATCCAGCCCAAGCCTACGCCACCAACCTTGTAGGTTGTCCTCCGCCCTCAACGGCCGGTCCTGGCGACTATCATCCTATGCAGCACGCTGCAGCAACTTATCCGAACAAGTACTGGTCATGATAGACCAAACGAACTTGTGTTACTTTCTTTCTTTTAAGCCTCCGCCTTTACTTGAGTTTTGCCTTCGCTTGAGAAATTTGGCATAAGAAGCATCGCTTTCCTCGTAGTTCCTGTACCGCAAAAATGCCCAAATAGCGGCATTTCAATTATTTATTTTGCATGTAGATTGTATCATAGCTAGACTATTTGAGTTATTCAAGATTTAAGTCTGATTTCCGCCAAGTGAGCATTAGTTGTGACGGCTACTAAACATGGCTTTATCGTCATTTGAAAACCACATGATTGCTAAACGAACCAGTAAATTGTTTTTTCGAACGTGCAGGAGAGTACAGGATAATGGCAATAGATCATCATTGATGCCTTCACAAATATTCTGCCTCTTTTAAGACATTTTCCTGGAAACGACACAATAAGTAGATGTTGTTTTCCGTTTTATTTTTTTCTGAATTATAAAATTGCTGTATTTTATCAGCTCAAGCTTATCGTTTTGTAACTGATAAAGAAGCACAATCTTTATGGTCCTATAGAGATAATAGCAGAAACCACCCGTGTTAAGGTAGAGGTGGTTTTTTTTTGTAAATTTGATTGAACCAACTGAGAGGCTTCAAATTGATATGTTAAACGAATAAATTGATCAAAAATAAACAAAGTATGTGCGTTTAAGGTGAGAATATTTTTTCATTTTCCCTTCCGTTAATGACTTTTAAAAGACACGAAAAGCTTCGTCAACTGAAAAATAATAAGGAAAGGAGCAAACAACGCTATTCTGAAACAGTATAACAACTCCCGGCAACCTGACACAGTATAAAGTCCTTCTACATAAAGCAAACAATCTTTTTCATTGATAGAGTATCCCATAGTAGACAAAAATCTGGAAAAGTTGAAATATTTGAGTCAAACTATTTTTTAATGTCTCAATCAAGGGTATTCTCTACATTTATAAGTGCAAAAAATGTAAGCACTAATAGTAAAAAAATTACTAGATATTGCAAAGAATAATGTACGTAGAAGGTCAATAAAAAAATGCACTTGTTCTCTCCAAACATTGCTCTATACGCTCAATTTAAGATTATCTTTAGAAAGATTATCAGAACTATCATGTATGCTACATGAGTGTTTTTGTTTTTTTTTTTAACTAGTGGATTTCAAATATCACAATTTTCTGAAGGGTTAACAGTCCATTGGTCGCAAAGGTAATACTGCACTACAACTATGTTCAATTTAAAACTGGAATATGCATAGAGAAGGAAAAGATTTTAAAACTCTATTTTTCTACATTTGATTGAGATAGTAGGCAATTCCCTTGCCGCTTTCATTACTGTCGACCATTCAATTTTTTACTTCTTTCCGATACAGGTATACGTAATTGCATACATTTCGGCGTATACGTAAACATACCGAGTAGAACTTATCGTTTGTCGTTCTACGGTTGTAAAATATAAAGCATTCATCTCAAGAAACGTATTACAGCAATTAATTTATCAATTTTTTCACTAATCACTAATCAGAACTCAATGTTTAATAAAACTAAGGGGAGGATAGGTATTGCGACGCCATTTTCAAATCATATTTTGACCCTTTTCTTCATTCCTACAGACACTTCTTCGTCTTATCGGCGTAAGGGCCAGCTTGGTCATGCCTGCCTAATGAAGGGCTTACAAGTAGTGTTGGGTTGTGTGCTACTGTGCTACCCAACACACACAGTACAATAAAATGTGACACCACACATATATTTAGTCTATATAATATGATAATAACCACAAATGATTTTTTTATGTACAACATTTTAAATACTGAATGCAATTACTTGTGGATTATATAAATTATTATATTAAAGTATTGAATTAATGGGCAAATGAATAAAGCCTTTGACGAGCAAACATAACATAATGCAAAATTATGCACTGCATCAGAGTTGTTTCTCAGAAACTGTGTACCAATATTTCATTGTTTAAATCTTGGATACTTTTGCACACTATTGTGAATTTGTTTTTGCACGCAAAGTAAAAACACTTTGCACACACTTTTTGAATCAAAACATGGTCTGAATAAATAGAGTTTGACTGTATGACACTTTACTGTGCTATCACAAATGCACAGCACAGTAAACTGTGTGTGGTACCACAGTACGACACTCTGTTGAAGGGCGCTTGTTCCACAAAAGTTGCTGCTGTCACTGAGCTCAGCTGCGGCTACGTTTGCCGTGTGCCGTGCCGTGAACTGGAAATCTAAGTCGATCGGAGTATCAATTTACGCTATGCTTTTACTCACCGTCTTCGCTGACTGTTTTTTCTTTAATTTTCATTGTGCTTCCTACAAAGCATGTGCGAAGCGGTTGAAACGGTAACCCAATGGTTTGCGTGCATCGGTGCACCACGAATATGTCCCTCTGCCTGTCATCAACGTGCAGTGAAATTACGACGAAGATCTTCGTGGCCCGTCAACAAAGTGTTTATACTACAATTTTCTCTGTTAGTAATTGCATAAGTAATTAATTACTAAATGATTATTCAACGCCACTTCTTTAAACGATACATGATGAACATGATCAAAACTTGCCATTTTGATTTTATTCTAGTTCTAGAAAACATGAAGTAGATTGACTATATAAGTGAAGATACAGGCAGTGAGGAATACTGTGGCCATGGAGGTAGAACCAGTGGTGAATCTGCTAGTGGAGTCGTTGTTGGAGCGGGTTGTGTAGTTACTGACGTTGACGAGGAATCGGTAGCAGCCGTTGATGCAGTTGTAATAGGTGTAATCGGGGTCATGGTGGTCGTTAAAGGTGGTGGGATGCAAATGCCTAGTTTATGATTAAAAGTGGAACCTGGCCAGGGGCAAACCTGTTCATAACCGAATAGATTCCCTCGTACCTTGCGACACCAGTAGAATCGCGATGGAAATCCGGGCTTATGGAAAAATCCTTCACGGGGACACTTAAAGACGCAGCCATTTGCTAAGTCATTGAACTCGGATCCTGCGCTACAGCGATACATAACAATACTTTTCAACACACGTTGTGCTCCACTACGTTCATAGTTGCAATAGGCGTAGTACTTGGGATCCTGCGGATATCCGACAAAGCTGGATCCCACGTTGGGGCGACACTGTATTTTGCGACATCGAGTATTTTTGCTGCAGGATTTCTTCTGGGAGTTGTACACATAATTTGATGGACACTTGTATTTGCGAGCGAAACCTCCAATTGACGTACACAGATTGAAACGGTGGCAGTCTGACGGATCCGGAAACACTCCCAATCCCGTGCATAAATCATTTCCCGTTCCTTGGCCACTATTACCGTTATCAGCGGTACACTCTGGAAACTGTGGGTCTATTGTAGCCAGACAAGCGCCTCCCATATCAAATGCTAAAGTATGGCAGTAGGTCGACGGGGGACAGTTGACTTCTGGTAACATCGATGGGTCTCTTATTCCTGGAATGCATACACGCACTCGTCGGCAACCAGTGCACGCGATTGCTGATGTTCCGGTACAATTTCCCGTCAATGATTTGTCTGTGAACGCTGGCGAAAGCTGCTCGTTTTTCATTGGAGCCTGCCAAAATGAACTAGCTGGTTCACCATTCTGCAGGAAATTGTCTTCGGAAACACCAAAAGATTCTTCTGCACTTGACTCCAGGGACTCAGGATAAATTTCCTGGCCGTACGCTATCAACACGACCTATAAGGAAAAGAACCTTGGTGATAAAACCACAAACCAAATTTAACGTTGATGACTTACTAGAAGCAACAATCCCGGTTCCACTACGTTCAACATTTTTCCCAACGAGATCAACCACGACTGATCTTTGTATGAACACTCAAACGGCCTCATGTACGTCCGCTTTTTATCTGGCACTGGATGTTTAGTGTTTGATGCCGTTGTTTGAGAATGACCTACTTCGTTTACTTTCTTTTCAAGCAAGAAACGCGTGTAAATTGTTTCTAATCAAATAAATCAACAAAATCAGCCAAATAAACATTTACGAAATATAGAGCATGTTGAAAGCCTTCCTCACAAAAGTAAATATATTTGCATATCATATGATACTCCTTTTGTTAATAGATTAGGAACTTTGCGTAGAACATTGATCGGTTTTGGGTACATTTCTTGATCATAGTTTCTATTACATTGATGAACAATTCAAAGGCCTATATTTCATTTAGATAACTTTAGAATTGCACATTTCTTTTGCTAGACTTGGTGCACCTAAGACACAGATCGATAACTACTTCAAAAGCAGAATGCAAACCGGTCTTAAACTGTTTTCGTACAGTACGCAAAGACCTGGGGCAGCACTTGAGTGCACTCTAATATAAGATCGATTTTTAATAGGGTTTTTGACGCCCCCTCGATGCTTGTATAAAAAGTGGTGGAGAAAAGAGTTTTGTTTTCACGCTGACTCTAAAGTTATGCTTTGACTCTTTCCGAAAAAACTTTATTTAAAACACTTCCAGGATGCAACGGGTCGAAATCCAATTCTGGACATACATTTCTATTTTATGATATTTAGTTGTTTTGAGTGTTTTGGTGTATTAACCCTGTTATATTAGGTGCGCAAATAAAAAACGGCCGTTTTTTCATAACGTTTATTTTTACTCGTGGCATTTTTATTTGTGGAAATAGGGTCAATCAAAGTATTGGCCATTATTATTTAACACTTTCTTCCACCTTTCGGGTAATTCGCGGATTCCTTTTCTGAAAAATGATTCGTTTTTCGACGCAATCCAGGTTTCCAACCAATTCTGGATCTCTTCATAGGAGAAGAATTGCTGGTTAGCCAAATCCATGTGCCATGGATCGGAACAGATGGAAATCCGATGGTGCCAGA
>KE525334.1:288248-303451 GCA_000441895.2 Anopheles sinensis
GATTTACACAGCCGGCACTGTGACGTCTAGCCACATCTTTCATGCAGAGGTTCGGGTTAGTTTCAACGGTTCGCAGCACCTTGTCCCGCAGTTCGCCATCTCGTGTTCCGGCTTTTTCAAAAGGTAATTTTTCATGTTTTATACTCAATTTTTAACGAGAGGTTTCGATTCCCGGCACATGGTTAATATGGTAAATAAAAAATAAATAAATAAATAAATTTACGACGTTAGATTTCCATGGTACGTATCTTTGCGAAGCTAAGTGATAAACGTCTCAAACTTTAACCAAATGTTAGTTACTAATTACTTAACAAATAAATGTCATTGGTTTTTGTCCACGCCCACTAGAGGCGCCACAGTAGCGCGCTAACTACGTTTCGATTTACTTTGGAACAGACTTTAAGAAAAAAGAGTTTACAACATTGCTCCTGTAAGTGGAAAGAGGAAATTGAATCGCAACACAAGCGAATTCTGATGTACACCAAGACCACTCAGACATTTCGTATCATTTACATAATAAGTTAGGAAATATTAAAATTCCAATCACAAATACCAATTAATATGATAAATATTTATTTTGATTAATCCAGGCCGTGTACAAACGTCTGTGTCGTGTGCACTTCCATCTAGAAACCTGATATAATTAGTTTGATGCATAGATGCAAACCCATATTGCACCAAAAATGAAAACAGATTTATCTTCTATCTATCTATCTACCTATCTATATATCTTCTTCTATTAAATTATAAAAAATAGCAAAGTATGATTTATTGTAAAGACCCTGCAGGCGAGCTGGCATGCAAGTTGTCCCGCAGTTGTGTCACTAGGCCTCTCGGCTGTGTAAATTTGGGACGATTTGGGACAACGTCCCAATTCGTCCCAAATCGTCCCAAATTTACACAGGCCAGAGGCCTCACCGGCATACCCCACACCCAAACGGTGTTTATGGTGGGTTTATGGTATATACTATAAAATACTACTATACTAAATAGCGTTTACTCGGCTGAGTTAGATTTACATAACATCAATTGGGCAAGCATTGCCATACATATTGAAATACTAAAAGAATATTATGATATTTTCATTCGAACAAGTCATTCTAAGAAATATTTTTAGATTTGGATAAATATTCATGTGATGAAATTTTATAAATTAAGGTAAATTAATCTACAGTGACCGGCAAGGAAAAGAAGACACCTCGAATTTATTTGATTTTCGCTTCATATTTTTTTTTTCTTAATCGAAGTACATTACATACACTTTACATTATACTTTGGATATTATTTCGTTAGCTTAAGTCTTAGGTCAAGTTTTCTACACTGCTGCAGGTACATAAGAGTGTCAATAGTTATTTTGCATGGACAAATCTATGTTTTTAGTCATTGCATCACGCCCTTGTATGAACAAATGCTTTTGTACATCACTTACCATCATGTACAGACGCATTAGCTACAAATTATATTAGGGAACTCTGATATCATCACAGAAAACAATTTTCATCGTTTCTCACCGGAGCCAAGAATGAATAATAATAAATAAAAAAATTAAAAAGAATAAATCTTAAATATATAAATGAATACTATTTTACTTTCAACTATTCGCTATCAGAGGTCGTACATTCGGGCTAAGCGGTATCTGCATATTTGTATTCTTAGGCCATGTTAAGACGACACTGAGACGATATTGTTTCTAGATAAGAGGATTTGTCACGTGTCCGATGCATCGTAGCACGTTACCCGCTGTTAAACTATTTAAGTGAATCGTTTAGTTTCACATTGGCTCTTATTTCAAAATGCAGTTTGCAGTGCTACTATCAGTGATATGTCTGATTAGTGAAAGAGGCCATGGCCAAGTGGCTGAAAAAAATAGTGTGGCGCTCAACAGCAGAGCATTTATTAGGCAAGAATGTGATGGAATTAAAAACTTTATATGTGATTCATGTACATCTCGGAAACCATGTTTTGGTGTACAAGAAGTCGATGTTTCCATACCGTGTGGAAGTGATGCATACTGCACCACATTAACTGCAGGGGATCGATGTGGACCAATACCTTCCGACGAGTGTCGCGCATCAACAGCAAGCCAACCATTCACATGCTCATCGTTAGGAGTTTTTCCAGGTCTGTGTATTCGCTTTGGTACAATGGAAATGTATATAAAGCTTACAATATCCTTTATTTTCAGATCCCAACAATTGCAATGTTTATCATGTATGTCTTGCCGCTAACAGTATTTCGGACGTGTACAGATGCGCTCCTGGGTACGTGTTCGATGTAACGGCTTCTGGATGCGTACGCCAACTTTCTTCGACAGCTTGTGTCACTGTCAGATGTGCTGTGGGAAGTCCTGCTTATGTTTTGTATGGCACCAGTCGTCGGTATTATGCCATATGCGACGGACAAAATCTACCCACCCAAGTATACCGTTGTCCGAACGGGGCACTTTTCACGTTCTTTTCAGCCTCCTTACCTTATGGAGAATGTGTTTACTCTTGTACGGGCCAAGGAAACTACCCGAATAGTAACAATCCGAACTCATACTTTCAGTGTTACATATCGAACGGACGTCTTGTTTACTCAGAAGTAGATTGTCCTACAAACACCGTTTTCAATTCAACGTTAAGATATTGTGTTTCATCGACACAATAACAATATTTTGCTTTTTCGACTTAATTAATAAAAACCATATTTTCGGACATAGCAATCACAGTACGTTTTTAGTGAATATTGTCGAGTAAAAAGCAGAGAAGAACCTGGTTTAACTGAAAATTCTTATGTATACATGATTATGCACATGTATAAAACCTTAAATGCACATGAGCAATAAAAACTAAGAATTTTTCATCATTAAATAAAAAATAACCTTCTTCGTGCAATCTGTTGTAGCTTTGTTTTGGGATTGGAACGCTATCGCACAACGTTCTGTTTTAAGAAGTCAAGACCAATGGGTACTTCACACCCCTCAAACTAAGTTATCAAATGTAAATATAATTTAAGGTGTATAAAATTTTATAACAAAATTACAGAACACCAAATTGGTAAAACCTTATCCAAGATCTAATAGCCATTAAATTAAATGGTGCTGGGTATTTGGTAATGCAGAATGTAACTATCAAATTATAAATAGCTTAGAATGTTTTTTTGTTTCAAAGCACATCTTACGTGCAGTGGTATCGTATTCGGTTGAACATAGCTTAACACTCGTAATACAGAATGAATTCTATCGTTTCGCTTCACTAAGTAAAAGAGCGAGATTGAAATGAAATCACTATGGTTATCAAGGACAATAAATTCATTCATAACGTTTTTATTGTTCCATAGAATTATTTACACTTTGATAAACCCCGTTTTTAATGTGAGTCTTTGATATAATCAAGGCATGATGTTTGAGCCACGTTGAAGACAGGATTAGCATGTGCATGAAGTTTTGTCACGGAAGTATTATTTCAGCAAATCTTTGATGACTCCCTCATTTACTTTATAAGATTCAATATAACCGCTGAAAAACTGCTCGAACTGTTTCATAAAGGCAGCGACGGACAACAGCAAGAATAGTGTAGTTCGAAATGGTACTAAGTGTAGTTGTCCCTTTCATTTTGTTAACTACTGGGGTTACCTCTGCCCTTGGTCAGATATTAGAAGAGCCTGGAGCAAATGTTGATGGCTTTGATCCAGGAGTTCTTTTAAACGAAACAGTTCCTAATGCAAGGACGACAAAAGCAGCTGGCGTGTGCGATGGAACAAAACAGATCATTTGTGACAGTTGCAGCACACTACGAGTGTGTTTAGGTGCAGGTCAAACAGTGCTTTGTCCATCGGATCAACCCTACTGCATCCATGGCACAACGTCCGATAGTTGTTCGAATGTACCCATTGCGGACATATGCGACGCAGACATGCAAAATTCGGCCGTGATTTGCTCGGCTGTCGGAAAGTTTCCAGGTTTGTACAAGAGTTCTTTCATTCTATTTCGCTAAGTAAAACCAGATTTATATATCTTTTTTGCCTTTTTTTTTTGTTTAATCAGATGCCAGTAATTGCCATATTTATCACGTTTGTGCTAACGTCGGAGAAACATCGTCTGTGTACGCGTGCCCCGTTGGATATGTCTTCAATGAAGCAGTGCAGTTATGCGCAAAAGAAAATGTATTTTCGCGCTGCATTACTCTGCAATGTAGTGCAAACTTCGTAGGCAATGTGCGATACGGGCTTTCGAAGCGTTACTTCGGTTTCTGTGATGGTTCCGGACAAAAACCCATCGTGTTTCAGTGCCCGATAGGAGCCAGCTTCAATTTTATTACTGGATCTACGTTTGGCGAATGCGTCTACAGATGCCCCCGTTCGGGAAACTTTCCGAACAGCAACGATCCAGCTACATATTTCCAGTGTTTCTGGTTTAATCGACGATTGCGATTTAACCTGGTACGTTGTGTTGATGGAAAGAATTATAATCCAACACTAGGTTATTGTGCTTGAATGACTGGGCGAATGACATGCAGTTAAGTGGCATCTTTTCAGTTTGCTTTACAATAATAAAACCGTTTCGCTTGTAAACATTTAGTTACAGCATATAGTACAAATGGGATTTTATTTGTTTTATTCTTCCTATTATTACCTTTTCAGTGGGGTCTAATTTATCTGAATGTTCGAACACAAAGAGGAGAGAAAATTTGTTTTAATCCACTGTTCCACTGAATATCTCGCATACCTCACATGAAATTATTTGATCATATTTAATTAAATGATCATATCTATTCGCATTAACTTTCTTAGTCATTCAAGAGGAGCCTCTCACAAGGCTCTTTTTAACTTTCCATTGACTAACTAACTTGTAAACTATACGATGCGTTTTATGACGCATGAAGGTGTAGTTTCGTTTTTAAATCTTTTTATAACAATTTTTCATCCGTAAACGCAAAAAACTAGAGAATGTAGCTATGCATGAATAATGATAACACAAAATACGACAAACAAGTAATCTTGTTTTGACGAAAACAAATGCTTGTAACGTATCACGCGTGTGAACGGTAAACTCACAAGCCATATAGTTACTCTTCAACAAGGAAGGGCTCTCATAAAAACAGGTATGATATACTTTCTTCAGAGTTAGCGTTTCTTTCGTATGCATGCATTTCTATGCACATACGGATTACTGTTTTCTAGTGCGGTGTTACTAACCGCACTAAGTACACACAAGTATAGGTAGCGCATAGAACGGAAGGCAGCTGATAAGCAGTTTAACGCCAGTACTGCTAAGGGCAACATCAGATAGGAGAAACTTTGCTCCTACCTTTATTAGCAACTGAATTCATCTGGTTCGACTAATTACTTCTACGCAAACCTATTAAAAGAAACAACGTCACGTATTAATAAAAATGTTTTTTTCGGCACCCGAAATTCAACGATTATTTCTCATGATCTGCGGTTTAGCGTCGGTGAGCAAATAGTTTGTAGTGATATTGTGTGTTTCCTCCAGTTGTGTAGATTTCACACGATTACCTTTAATTCAACCGCAGGTCATCAGAGCTTCTCCGGTGCTCGTTTTGATTGCCAATGGAAGCGACATCACGATTAATTTTCCTGGAGAAAATAACAACAACCACATCTTTAATGTTGTTAGTGCATCGGGCAACAACAATCCATCCATGTTCGACTGGATCGGTGGCAATGGTGCAAACAAAGCTCCCACGATCAACCTTGGAAAAGACAATGGTCTCGAATCATCAAGACGTACTGATGACAGCTCCGAAGACGACAGGCTTTCTTCGAACCCCCAACCCATTTTTAAAAGACGGAACGCGGAACAGTTCTACGAAACCGATAGCATATTACCATGGATCACTACAATAACTGAAAAAAATCCTACAAATTCATCTACAATACTTACCACATCCACTGATTTGGGTTGAGTTATTCGAGAGTTTGGGATCTCATTTCCAGCTATAACTCCATTAAAAAAATTCGAATAAAAGAAATATCTTGCTGTTCAGTAGCATTATGAATTCATTCGTGTACCTTTATTTGAATGGTTTATATTTCATTATAAGGACTTTTGTTTGTTTTCATGCGACCATTGCACAGATCGTTAGGGAGAAAGTTGTTCAATCATTATAATTAGCTCTTACTTATCTGTATTCATATATCATGTATGTATATTTGTGTAGAGATGTTTGTCGGAACCCGAATGAATTATAAGTTTACACTTTTTGACCGACATTCATGTTTTTGCATTTATTTTAAAATACAATTCACAAAAAGTAAATCGAACGACCTCATCTTATGAGCAGACTTACAATCCTGCAAGATGTCCAAAGGGGCCTTTTCTATGCATTTTTTTCTGCACTATAATATTTTACTGGAATTAACTGTATTGGTTATATGGAATACACCAGTTACAAACTTTTCAATATTCATGATATAAATCTTGTCATACGCATGGATGTGAGCATGCTTTACCTATGCCATTGATAAATTATTGTCTTGTTTGCACTGCATTCATTCAAACACTAGCTTTTCAGCACTTTCCTAGGCACGTGCTGAGTGTCCTATATTATTTCATATTGACATCTTTATTTTCTTATTGTTGCCTTTTATTGTCAGATTATGTTTGCGATGCAATATTGAACATTGACGGTAAACATTTATTTTTTTCAGACTTCAAGAGTGTCAATCTGTTTACCCCATTTATAGGCAGACTCTTTGTGGGAAAGGTCGCAATGATATAATTCCTATTTAAGTGTTTTGAGTTTTGATTCTGTACCAATCGATACTAATTATCTTCGAGGGAAAACTGTGCTTGTTGTATGACGTTGAGTTATTATTGTTATTTCTTCTCGTTGTAACTTCCCACTCCCATGACGCTGCCGCAAATGTACGAAATATTATTGTCCTGAATTTTTTATTCTTATTAGATTTATGGAACAGGTCGTGAAGCTGTCAATGTGAAAATCGTCACAAATATCATATACATGGACATATTGGATAATATAAAAAGTTCGCTCATTTCCTCACACTGCATGGGTTCAAAACGCATTGTCTTACAATTGTTTGCCGGATGTTGGTTTTGTAGTACGCAATTGAAGTATTTTTATCTGTTTGTATTTTCCATATGTTTAATTAACCCATCGCACTTGAACCACAACGTAAAAACCGCGCCTGCTAATGGAATAACATTTTCAAAGTTACAGCATTTATTTATAACTGGAACGGTATCAGTACCGGAAAATGTACAGTAATGAGCGGAAATCAAAATATTATTGTCAATTTAAATGTTATTTAAATGTTCAAACATTATTAGCTTAGCGATTTTTACCACTTATTTCATACTGGATTTGCAAAGCATCCAGTAATTCTAGCATCCAATCTATTTTGTTAGCAAAATAAAGCTTCAGAAAGCTGAAACATTGTACTAGCGAACCATTTGACCGTTTCCCAGTTAGCCTTTTGCGTGTTCTAGTGTATGAAATAATGCCTCTTTTTTATTGATTCATACTAAGGAGAGTTGGCATCACCGAACAAAAGCAATATGAAACAAAAGTTATGTTAGCGTGTTTCAAAAATGTAAGTAGTAAAAATACTACTTATATTTGTTTACCCACCAAGTAAAACATATCAATTTTACTTGGTGTGTAAACAAATATAAGTTTTTTTTTCTAAATCCCGAGTTGAACTTTTCATGTTTTAATTATAAAATAAAAATTGCTCCCTAACGTAAAATGTTTGTAAAGCATTTCAACGCATTTCGCACAATGTATGCAGCTCCAGCTATCAATCAAATCACTCGACACTATCGATTGAAGAAAAACATTACGACAGTTGATTTCTTCTATTTTGTTGGATTGGCTCAGAATGCCTGGACTCTTTGCAATGTATCTTTCACGTAAACAATTGAAACAACCAAAGCACTCATAGCGTCGTTAGTAGAGGCTTCTTATCTACTTATCTTACTATTTTAAATATTTAATTGTTCAAACACCACAAATGTATAGCAATATACATCAGGATAATATATGATCATCATTCAAAGATTCGTGTATAATATGCACTCGACAGTTACATGTACGAGGCTGTCACTACCATCTTGATTATTGTTGCAGTTTCCATTGTGTTTTCTAAATAGTTGATATGAGCAACGGGATATGAGAATATTTTGATATTATTCCGAATGGACTTACAATCAAAAAGCGATTACAATTCATTCGTTTGTAAGTTGTGTTTCAACCATGGCTGTCTTTCATCGATGATTATGCATTGAACTAAAATTATCTTTCAAACAAGGTATTTAATTTATATTAAATGGATTCGAAATTGAAGCGACAAATAATAAAGGTTTCCCAACGCTCACATGGTTAAGGGACCTATTCATATGACACAATAACTTTGTTGAATAAAACAATGTTAAATTCATGAAAACCAAGTATTTTGGTTATTGGTAAGTTGTAAAGAGTTCTCCCTATTGAAACATCAGCTAGCAAAATACAAATTATTTATAAAACCCCGTACTTCTACCGTACATAGCCTGGATGTACTTATTGTCCAAATAATACTGTTTCTTGAGATGGTATAGCAACTTACGCAGGCGGTTGGCGCACCGGTACTCCTCGGCTGTGTAAAATGGACTCATCCGTTCACTGACGTATTCTTCGTGAGCGTAAGGATGATTCACGAAGACCTCTCCAGTGTAGCGCGGCCACTCGGGGTGGAGCTGCACCCCACGTGGACTGTAGCCCTGGAGTTCCCCAGCTAACGGTGTCTCGGAATCCGCTAATGCATTGTCTACATACGCCGCTGGTTGGCTGTCGTAGTGGCTCTGGTCGGGAGTAAAATTCGACCTGTTCAAGCAGAGCGGTAAAATATACGGACCAACAAACAAATTAGATTTACAAATACATAAGAAAAAACTGTTCAAACAAAACTTTCAAAAATTACAGAGCATGCATTTTAAAATATTCAACTGTCCAGTTTTTTTTAAGTAACAGACATGTCACTACAAAACAATCGTTCAAAACAAGCCACTGCATCGTGGAACACACAGAGTCATGGGTCATGGTTTGTTTGCCAGGGGATTTGTTCAACTAGTTTATATTAATTGTATACCTAAGCTTGCTATTTGTTTTTTTTAGCAAATTATACCTCTATAAAAATCTATCTAATTAAATTTTCCGAAGAATCATGCAATCATTCACATTACACTACTTTTATTGAACAAAAAAGAAGTTGAAAATTAGCTAAGAAACTGGAAAGACAACAGGAAATGCTGATCACCTGCTTCGTGGACGTGCTATTGTTTGTTTGGTTTGACAGTGTAAACATTTGTTTTGTTTTTCATTGCCGATGAATGGGAAGAAGAAAAGTAAAAAATGGCTAGTGTAAGTACTCTTTGCAGGAGATGTTTGTTATCATGAAAACAAGCCCAGATAACGATATTTCTTGGAACTCTGAACGCTTATTCATCTGCTATCCCAGCGCCGTGTACAATAAAGAAGACTGTGTGCGGGTGTTTTCTCTCGAAATATATAGATCAGTACTACATTGATGAAATAACCCTATAGAAATTTTTTAAATAATAATAAATGTTAAAATTGCAAAAATACACACCCTCGAATCAAATAATGTCGTGTGCAAAGAGTTTCAAAATATATGATCTTATTATGCAGTAAATTCAACACATGTGTTTTCAAGATAGAATTTACTCATCTCGTTGTACTCTACTATCTTATCATTTGACCTTAGGTTCTTCTATTCAAGGTAAGTATTATTTTATTTACATAACTGATTGCTTGTGCACACCAGCAACCGCCGTACAGACAGACTGCAAAGCTTCGTTTTTCTAGCATGTGCGTTGTCAGTTTCACTTTAAATGGTCACTTTATAGGACGGTTATTTTACAGCAACCACGACAATGTGTTACTGATACGTAAGAATTTCAACCTACAATATTCCCACGTTCATCGCACGTGAGATAAACCCAGGTGCAGGAAAAAATAAAATAAGTAAAGTTGATACAAGGGGATAGAAGAGCAGTGCGTATACATCGGTCAGAACACGGCCATGGCGCTTCCACGTTCGCGACGTGGATTCTAATTCCAATCCCGCTCCTAATTAATAGAATTAGCTATCCACATACCAAATATAGTTGATAGAACTCCAAACTCGCTCTGACAACTCTATCAATAGATTTGCAGAGTATTTCTTTACATACCTTTGCTACAAAATAGACTCCTAGAAAAGCATGTTTTACGATGTGGCAGTTAATTTTCGTACAGTGTGCACAACAAAAGCTTTACCTTCCAAGGTGTTTGACCGGAGGCTAACAATTAACGGAACAATCATTGGATAACGGAGGCTAACAATTAATCATTGGAACATTAATGTAGGACATTCGTCAAAAGCATTAGACAGTAGTAAGACGTGTGGAGTTGGAATATGCAAAACCAAAAAGGTTCGTGGCAATGGGAAGGGACATTTACAGCAGCTTCTTTACGTATTAGAAACAACAACAAGAAGGTGTACACTTGCAAACACAATTGCCAGAAGGACTAGGGAGTAGCAATATGCAAACAGAGTCAAACACCATCATCATCATCCATCTCATTCCTTTGATAGAACATCTACGAACAAGCAACCGCTTCAACTTCCTACTATTTGAGACCTCGCCCTTCCGGCCCGACTGAAGCGGTTTCCACGTAACGGTCGGAACGATGGCGCCCAGCCAGAACGAACGATAGAAGCAATGTGACGTTTGGTAGGCTTGGTGTCCGTTAGCTCATTTCCGTCATATCCATTTTTTTCGTATCCTTCGCTACTTCTCGGGATGTTATCATCAATAATATTTTCGCGGTTATAGGCAGTATCCTCTTCGTTATCATCGGAAAATCCGAAACCAGAATATTCATCACTAACATCTCGCGTATACTTTCGTTTCATATACTGACGATAGCGATTCAATGCTCCAACTCGGGCTAGGGAACCTGATTGCGCGTTTGAATCGGACAGTCGGAGAGGAACAGAATATAAAAGATATCATTTTTCTAAAGGCATCGAATGAACATGTTCAATCCCTCGGCACGCTTTAAAAATCGCTTAAATTTATTGACGAACTTTTGGCGGTAGCCGTTTCAAACATTTTTGCATTATTAAATGCAACTTAATTCAAAACTTTTTATCACAACATGTGCCGGGACCATGGACATGGCTGAGGGATTAATATCTCGTATCAAATTTAGTGACACAAACAAACATTTGTCAATTACTTACCAAGGAAACGCTTCTGTTCAAGATGATTGTCTGTATTGTAATAAGGATATGTTTGAATCATCGCCGCCATAAGTTCTTCATAGTCGACAGGAACCGTTTGGTGTACGGGTTCTAGAACTTCTGGACTGCTTTCTTCGACTTCATCGTAGTACAGCTCACGTTTTTTTCGGCCACCTTGGGAGTTCTTTAGTGATTGAATATTACGTTTTTCTGTGAAAAATTACAATATATGTTTGTAAATCATATTTGAATCTTAACAGTAAAGTTTCGAGAGGGTTAACAGGGGGAGGGTATGCTGCAAATAGTTGCAGATTTTTTAATCATCATAACGTTAAGCTTAAAAATGGAGATGAACATTTTTATCTAAAAATGTTTAACACAGATTCTATGTTTTAACAGTTTAAAAATGTAAAGGATATTCAATTAATTACTTCAACGCTATAAATATTCCAGTATTTTTCTTATGTCCTTATCTCAAGACGCCGTGCAATGTTCTTATGTCCTTATTTCTGAGGAGACTGAGCAAAGGGAAGACACTAGGGACGCAAAAAATGACTTTGTATCAAATGGAGCGGTTTTTATGTTCATAAGATTTTTTACACTACTTTATGTTGCTTACCGTTATCACCACTTGATCCTGACCCATCAGAGAGTTTATTATTTAGCTTCGGTAAGCTCCATCCGCGCACTAAAGTTTGAATATTACGCTTCTCTGAATTTCCGTACCCCGGAAGTGCATTATCACGAGCTAGGGATTGCATGTTGCGTTTTGGAGCAATCGATGGTAACATGCCGGTGCGGAGCAGTGACTGAATATTACGTTTTCCAGGTAGCTCATACTTTCGAGCCAACGACGCAATGTTGCGCTTCCCATTGGCCATGTAACCGGACCTGAATGCTGAAACAACATTTCGTTTATCCTCGGTCCACTCTCCGTCTGGGGTGGTGTCTTCCGATTCAGGATCGCGAGATGGTAGTTGTCCATTTTTGGCCAGTGTAGCCAAACTGCGTTTCAGATAATCTGGCTGATTGCGTAGCAAACCGGCCCGTGCTAGTGCATCTATATTACGTTTTCCAAAAACAGCACCATCTCGCAACAACGACCGGTAAGAACGTTTGTCTTCGAAAGGACCACTGGCAGCTTCAGAGCTTTCATCAACAGTTTGATAGTTATCAGATGGATCCTGTTCCAAAATGTGTCGCAGTTGAGTGCGGAGGGCGGCAGCGTGCATTTCATATCCTTCATCTGGGTACGTTAAGTCACGTAGTAATGTCTCGAGTTCGCAAGGTTTTAACCGTCGTCCCTCATAGTATTGAGCATTTGCCTGAAAGACATTTACCATAAATGGATAAGTATCACAAGAAACATATAATGTAACAACTAATGTCAAATAAACGATCAACTAAAACACGATTTCTATAGCATTAGGAGACTCATAATATGCTTACTTCATATGCTAAATACCTAGTCAATTTAAACATCTAATTTTTTCCATTGTTTTTGTTGAACAGTTCAATTTTAGCACCCTAACGCAGCACTTTGGCATGAAACAAATTTCATCATGGGCTTTATAAATTCACACAACTTAAACCTAACAGTGTACGTTTACGACAGCCGAACGGTAGTGCCTTTTGGAAAATCGGCTCATGAGCACCTTGACGGCGTAGGAGACAGAGAAATCAAAATGGTTCAGGATAATTGGCAGTGAATATGAAGGAGAGTGGGTAGGGTGTAAGTTAGAGAGTGGTAGACTAGACAGAATATGAATATGTAGGAATATGTAGAAAAGGACGGGAAGCGCACTCTATGGGACAAGTCTAAGAATGAATGACTGTGGATGGGGGAAGGATGGGGGAATCTGTTTATCAATTTCAATGATTTTTTTTTGTAATTTCAACGATTTCGAATTTTCTTCACACTTTTAATAATTTCCTATTTCCTTTCTAAATAGGAGCTATGCTTACAGCATTAACAGGTGGTTTGGGAAGCATTCAACAACTATGTCAATGCACTTTGTACGCTCGGCTGTATAGTAACGGTGTTGGCGAGCGGTGAGATTTAAGGACAGTTAAATTTCTTATCGTTTCTTGTTTTTATTTTTAACAGAACCCAAAAAACCCAAATTTTTGTTCAGAATGCGACCTTGCTTGTGTTTAAATATAAGCGTTGAAACGCATGTGGTGTTTTATCGCTGGTTTTGGAATGTTTTAGCTGTATTAAAGTAAAGATTGCTTGATTTAAAAAAGAACAGAAAGAGACAATTAAATTTATTGATTTACTGCTTATCTAAAATTTCCGTACATTTTGCAAGAGTAATAAACTCATCCTATTATTAATCAGCAAACCAATAAATTAGAACGGGATTACATGCATCCAGTCTTACTTTGCTTATTATACTTACATGATGCAATACTAGGATAAGCAGTGCGAAAATCCTCAAATACATCTTTGACAGACAACAGTTTTCGTATCGAACCATGATATATTGGGTAGCCACTTTTAATTAAAAATGTAGGAATCCGTGTTTCGGTTATTAACTCATTTACTCGTCACAGCGCGTTAATAACTCGAGTACAACCAGCAACACTATTTTCATTCAAAAGCACAACCTTGTATCTAATGTTAACACAGTTCTTCTGCACTACGATTCTATTTAATTAGTACCCTGAAAAGAATAAAACACTTTAAACCTTTCACATTGGAATTTAAACAGCGAGCAAATCATTATTACTGAAACACATGACATTTTCTTCTCTCATTTGCCGAAACTGGATAACCAGCCTGATTATGGTATACAGGAAATGCTGTAATCATAAAATCATCATCACCATACTTATTTTAGCACAAGCTTTGTTCATGATAAAATGATCAATTAAATACAACGTAAGTTGAAGATTCTACAAGAAAAATTCTCTCGCACTTCTTATGAAAAAAGCACTATCGTTTTCACTTTTCCCCCGCTATTAGTAAGGTCGATCTACTTCGTGATACTGAACTGAACAGGAAGCCCAGATTTCTTTGAATGTATGCAATATTTGGGGATGGCGCTCATACTTGCACAGTGCCTGGGCATGTTACCTTCTATGATGTGCCAAGAATCCGCTTAAAGGCCGCCTGAGGAAGCGAGAAAAGATAACCCTGGGGTAGTTGAAAAATGACGCTTAATGATTCAAATGATTCGCACAGCTTAAAGAATACTTTCAAATAGGATGCTTGCAAATAACTATATCCCCATAAACACGAAGCATAACATTCGCGCTGGATTGATAAACGAACCACTTAAGCACTACGTCACAATTTCGGTCCGTTCGATTCATTCGACCAACCATAACCTTTTATTAACACAAGTGTACTCAAAGGTAATGATTTATCATGTTCAATAGTTCTGAAACCGTAATTGACTTACAAAGCACAGACAAAACACTTCAACTGCATATAGACAGAGTGTTGCTTTCCGAAGAAGCTACAACCAACACCTTGAAAACATTATCCACGTCGCTATAAATAGCTTGAAAGCTGCAAACTTGGCACTAGCCTGGAAAGACATACACTTGCACGAACCCTACCAACTAAAACCTGGAACCCTTGCGCCGTCACACTTAGAGCTACGTCCGGAATCGCCTGACCAAGCGTACGATTCAACAATCCTTTTTATATCTGCCCAGTCTTGAAAAATGTCATGCAGGCGAATGAATGAATGAATGCGACCCGAACGTACGCGCATGCGTACCGCCACAATATTTTCGTCGAGAGCCTCAACAATTTCGTACAAGGACAAAACATACGCACTCAACTACTGAGATGCTCAATAGAGCTCCTCTGCCATTTACAGCATCATGGGATGCTTAGCAACACTCCCTTTATCACGAATGGAAAAACGAGCCTCTCGAACAGAAAAAAAACAGGCAACAGTTGTGCTGGACGTACTGAGTTCTCACTCAAAATG
>KE525334.1:306209-319131 GCA_000441895.2 Anopheles sinensis
GGATGAAATTTAAAGAAGAGAAGAATCTTATATATACTAAGTCCTATTAAGTCCTTATACTGAGTCCTATATGCTATATGTTATAAATTAGTTCCGAATTGGTATCATTTAATACTTTTCTGGGTTGACATCAAGGAAAATTATGTTACAATATCAGCGAGGAAAACACATTTTCTCGCGACTGAATCTTCTCTCTCTAGTTTGCGCTAAAGATTTTTTTTACTCTATATAGCAATTTTATTGTAAGACTTAAATCAATAATAGCCAAAATAATACGAGATTTATCGAAGATGAATCAACTCAAGCCGCTTCTTTTTTATGCTACATCGTGGGTAATGATGCCGTATCATGGAAAATCAGATGACTGCAAATGAAGTATTGTATACGCATCATATTTTTATAAGGGAATCTAACAGGAGTCATGCAAACGTAGGATGGAATTATACCCAGAGGAAACGTAACATAACACTTATAAACTGCCATACATGATGGGGGAAAGCAACAAAAGAATCCAAATTATGCTCTTTGGGAATACATATAAATGCAACGAGATATCTTGAGATGCAATCATCGCAGCTCGGAAATGTATTATATGGAATCGATACGTAATCTTGAATTGTGCTACGCACGATATGAAATAAAAAGGTTGTGGAGCTGCTGTGTTCTATATTCAATAGATTCCCCGTTGTTTGGTTTGGAATTAGGTTTGAGAAAGTTTTTTATTATCAATTCAATTTAAGATCCGAAATTTTAAAACATTCTCAAACTTTACACATTGTTAAAACATATTTTAAGATTAAACGGAAGTATATTTTTAATAACCATAACTGTGGTACATCAAAATCATTTTAAAAAGTCAATGGCAACACCCTTTGGAGTACTGCGAAATCTTTTGGATAGGATATTCATACATTCAGTCAGACGTTCAAAGCAGGAGATAAAAGAATACAATGAACGAAATTCCTATTAACTTGTCCCCTTTTCTTCGAATTCTAAACTTACTGTTGTTTATAGTTAGTAGCTCAGAGAAAAATTGCGCAAGCTATCCTTGGCCATTCTGCTAATCTCGCAAAATTCTTTGCCACATCATCTTTTTTAGAGTTCTGTAAAATATCAAACAAACTAATCACTTGTTGTAGCTTTTAAGGTTGAAATAAAATTAGACGTTTAATGGAATTTTCTTAAATAAAAACATTAATATTATCATTATGAAATTACAAGGTCACTGCACCAAAACAGGAGAAAGTCTCAAATAAATACGTTCAAATAGCAAGTAATCAATGAAAACTCATACAGAACTTCTTTAACTACTATACTCCGTCCAGTTGCTATAAGACCACCTAGAGTTTCGTGATTTTCACTGTACATATTTGAAAATTAGCTCGCTCTTGATTATTTTTTGGTGAAAATCTGCCAAATTTGCTTAAATAAATACAGAAATTGATAATAGTACATAGCCTACCAAATAAAATATTATAAAACGTTGAAAGCCCATTTCATGATTGTCCAGATGCTATAAGACCACTTAAATACAATCGGGTTTAAAAGGCATTATCCTAAACTAATGTGTAGGTATAATTGTTTTTAGAGGTAGACCAATGTAAATGTCCTTTTCAATCAGTTCAATGATCTGAAAAGTTCGAATTGGCATACATTGATTGGAGTTAACTAGCAAAGATGGCTTAAATCTGGTCCAGCGTGTCGGAATTGGCCGATCTAGCTCAGATACCGTTGCGTACCATGTCTTTTCTAATAAATACAGCTAACTCAATATCCCCAAAGAATTATGACCTAACCTAGGCCAGTCTAGTCGAAGAAATTCAGTTTTTTTCCGCTCATAAATTCAGTTTTTTCCGCTCAACTATTAAATGATTTGTTTGCTGCCATACTCGTCAATATCCATTCAAACTATTAGAAACATCCCAGATAAACGTGTTAAGCAACAAACAATAGTTTGTAACGTTACATGTGAAAGTGACATACTTATTAAAGCGTAACTTATTTATCGGTTTTATAACAACGCAACAAATGAAAAGTCATAATGCCTTACTTCGTTTCCCAGTTTAGTTCTGCTGTTTTTAACAATATCAAAGAACTTTTTATGCGTTTCTGTGTTAGTATTAACCTTTCGATCATTTTACCCATCTTTATGTAAGGACTAACATTTGAGAGATCAATACTCAATAATCGTCCAAATCTCGTTTTGTTTAAATTTTTTCATAGTTTTAAGGGAAGTCTAGGCAACTTTAATGAAATTAGAGTTGTTGCAAATAGAAAACATTAATTTATAAAATATTTTTACAGTTTTTACTGAACCTAAAAGGGATCTTACGAAACAGTTTAGAACGACTTGAATCTATCGATATAAAAGACGGATTATTGCTCAAATCCCAACATTTTCTTTTCAAAATGACACTCATGGTGCTTTATTCAACTCCATTTACAATTTTGGTAAAATCCCAAATAAAGCCCCACCCCCTCCCCCGGCCAAAATCACTGTCGTAGCTACACCATTTGTGAGCGGATGTACCTTAAAGTATGCAATAGGTGATAAAAATGAATTTACCGATACCGGTATCGTTTAAATACCGCCGTTGGAATTTGATGCTGTTCTATAAAAGATTTTGGTTACACTTCACAGAATGGACAACATGAACTCCCTAGTGCATTATTTGCATAAGTTTATGAAAATTTGGCTACGCAATCAACCTAGGAGTGCGGTATGAGTTATTTCACAAATTTATAACAAACTCCCTTTTCCGGTAGACTTAGCGCAGTCCGCTCGCTGCGCTCGCTGAGAGCGCGCCGCCAATTCAAACTCATTTTTCAGTCAAACTCATCGGATTATACTGTATATTTTGAATACTAAAAACCTTTAAATCTCAGCGCTTCTACTTCCGACTTTAATTCAACGGTTCAAAAATTTAAACTGTATTCATGTACCACCCGTTGCATACTTTCAAGGTGCAACTGTGGAAAAATATGCCGACGATGCAACGAGGAGGGGGTTTCATTTGGGATTTTACCACAATGGTAATTTATCAATAAAGTCATTAAAAATCACGATAATCGAGGTGGTCTTATAGCAACTGGACGGAGTGTAGTAAGTTAAGAGTTGAAAGACTGTGCAAAGGAAATAGTCCAGTAAGGCATATCCAAAGCCAGTCGTTAGCCTAACAAGAGCTAATGTGCAGTAACTGCCATTTAGCGCGATGTTCGGGAATTTTCGACAACACATTCCAAAACATCAAAATGTTTAAATAACATGATTAACTTTCGTGTACAAGGTTTTACATTTCTTTTTCGAACTTTTTTGAGTCATGAGATGCAGAGACATTGCAATGTCATGAATATAATGATATTCGGAGCACCAATTTACGCGTTTTCTCCAAATTCTGGAAAAAAACCTTATGGCGTCGAATTATCGTTGGTTGTGAAAGAAGAAAGAAAAAGATGGAGAATAGTCTAAAACAAAACAATACGACAATTGAAGCACCACCAGTTCTAAAACATCTTCAAAAACAAAATTCGACTCTCAATTCCCTTTTCCAACAATCGAGTCAAAAAAAGCAAAATATAAGATACAAATATCTCTTGATGGAAATTTAATGAAAATGGAAGTAATATCTCCTGTGTAACACATCATTAGATATTGTCGTTTTAGTGTTTTTAATTTAGTTCCGGCAATTTGCTTCACAATATCTGTTGTGCAATGGTGGATCCACGTAACCATTACGATCTAGGTTCTGAACGAGAATTATATAAATAACTTTACGTGCACACGCTCAGAACGGCTAACGTGCAGGCACTGCGTTTGAAAATTTCACGATCTCCACCACAAACCCCAACGAAAAATGTGCTTCTGAGGGTGAGCGTGGAAAGTGGATGTTTGAAACAGCTGTCGTAATGACTGAATGCGTAGCTATTGCACATAAACACCATCGTCGTGCCCTAAAGGGGTTTATGTGACAAAACTTCAATCGTACACGTACATACACGCACTTATCTTTTATGCCGCGTCAGTAATAACATTTGGGGCGCAGTTGACAGGCTCCCTTCGTTGCTACCAGTACAGCACAATTGAACTCAACCTGCCAGAAAGCTATCCGAGATCAGTGCATTTCGGTGCCACGCGTATCGACATAATGGTTGACGATAAACTACAGAAAGCACGTCGAGCACGCGTTCGGTCGTATTTCCGAGGATTACTCAGAGCCTTGTTACCACTGCGGTATATTCTTGTGATCCTTCTAACTATAGCTTTTGTTGTACTGCTGCAAAAACGCCATGTATACCGACCCGAAATTTACAGTAAACAAACCAACATGCCACGATCGGCGTCGAAAATTGACTACCATAACTACGAACAAATGCAGACCGATCTGGATCGCGTAGGACCGGGGGAACAGGGAAAGCCGGCAACGTTAAGTCCAGAAGAAAGTGAAAGTGACCTCAGGAAAAACCTATACTTCCAGAACGGGTTCAACGCACTGCTCAGTGATAAGATCAGCATCAATCGTTCGGTTGCAGATTTGCGGCATCCAAGGTACGTAAATGCAGCAGATTCCAGCATTTAAATCCTATAAATACAATTTTTCTTAGATTCTCATGAGAGACACAGTCACGAATTCATTAACATAAAGCTAACATTCACAGTGTGAAATGTGTACGTGTACTATTTGAACAGCTTTACGTATCTGAAAAAGACCGTTTGAAATGAAATTCAAGACATGTGCCTCAATTTTTCCGTTTGCCTTCCGTTAGGTTTGTTCCAAACATTTCCGCAGACTTTCATTCAAATCGTTATTTGTGTCATAATCAAACGAATGTTAAAAAAATATACACGATTAAACCATATAATTATGCATGAACCAGATACATTAGCCACCACAGACACTTAAAAGAAATATTTTTACGAGCGGAACAGTCAATTTCACTGAGGCCAAAACTAATTCATTCCTGCTCAATAAATGGTTCAATATCTACTATTTATACTGGGACAACAAAAAGGCTCGCATTTACACGAAGTACCCCGTAAGTGCTCGGCAAATATCATTCATTGAAGTAACATTGAATTACAACTATTATATTTACTTCCAGCTGCAAATTGAACACGTACAACAACTACCTTCCGATAGCAAGTGTTGTTATACCTTTTTATGAAGAGCACTGGAGTACACTATTGCGGACAATATATAGTGCCCTAAATCGATCGCCACCACATCTGTTGAAAGAAATTATCATTGTAGATGATGGCAGCACAAAACCCTTCCTACACGAAAAGTTGCAAGATTTTGTCGTGCGCAACCTACCGAAAGTAAAGCTGATACGGCAACCAGAGCGCACCGGGCTCATCAAGGCAAGATTGGCGGGGGCGAAGGTTGCAACAGGAGAAGTCATCGTTTTTCTCGACTCCCACACAGAAGCCGGATACAATTGGTTACCTCCGCTTCTGGAGCCGATTGCAGAGAACCACAGAACATGCGTCTGCCCACTGATCGATGTCATAGATGACCAAACGTTCGGTATACACGCACAAGATGAAGGAGGCCGGGGACTTTTCGATTGGACCTTTCATTACAAGCGTCTCTCAATCAAGGAAACCGATAGAACATCACCGACTGCACCGTTTCCCAGTCCTATCATGGCCGGTGGATTGTTTGCGATTGGTGCCAAGTTTTTCTGGGAGCTCGGTGGTTACGATGAAGAGCTAGACATATGGGGTGCGGAGCAGTACGAACTCAGTTTCAAGATTTGGCAGTGTGGTGGGCGCATGGTGGATGCACCTTGCTCTCGTTTTAGTCACATATACCGATCCTACAGTCCCTTTCCTAATTCGCGTAACTACGATTTTATCACTCGGAATCATAAGCGCGTTGCTGAAGTTTGGATGGACGAATATAAGCAATACATATACGATCGTGATCCAGATCGGTACGCTAAAGTCGATGCCGGAGATCTATCCAAGATGAAAGCAATTCGGCAGAAGCTGAATTGTAAACCATTCAAATGGTTCCTGAAGAATGTAGCACCAGAGATACTGGAACTATACCCCCCAGTAGAACCTGAACCATACGCCTTTGGTTCCATCCAAAGCGTTGCTGATCCAACCCTATGCATCGATACTATGCAACGGGGTCGTGGAAAACCAGTAGGGTTGCATCCATGTTCCGCACAAGTTGCTGAACCAAACCCGACCAACCGCAACCAATTCTTTGTCCATAGTTGGCATCGTGATATACAGCATAAGTATGGCGAAGAATGTTTCGATATACCGGAAAGTGCACCACGCTCTCCTGTTACGATTTTTACGTGCCACTTTCATCAGGGAAACCAATTTCTCCAATATGACTATGTAAGTTATAGAACGCGGAACGTGGAGCGTATTTATTTTAACAATACATTTTCCGACCTTTTTACAGAAAACGCAGCAAATTAAGCGATTCAACCTCTGTATCGACAGTGATACAAACTCAAAAGATGTTTTTGTAAACCCTTGTGATTCGTCAAGTATTACACAACGATGGAAATTCGGATCAGTTAACCTTAAATTGATGAAACAGTGGAATACATACGGTGCAAAATTTTTGTGATGTAAATCAGACGAACTGTTTTTGTTTTATATGACACAATTATTGAAACAAGACCGAAACTGCATTCCTTCAAATAAAACTACTGTTTTTTTTTTTGAAGTTTAATCTGGGTGTAAAGATTTTTACTCGATACTTTACTATTTCAAGCGAATAATGCAACATGATATACATTTAGATTTTGTAAATAAATACGAAAAAGTGCGTTTGTTATTTAATTTAGTAAAATATATAAATTACATAAATATAACGTATGCATTAAAAAAAATAGACAAATTTTCATCGACGATAAGAAAAAAGTTAACCAAGCTAATTGAATGAAGTAAGTTTTATTGTAAAGTAACATCACTTAAGTACTTAAAAAATATATTTTGACGGCCAGTAAGGCGTCCATACGTACTTGGTCGAAACTTTCGCCATAGCCGACAAAACCAATCGTGTAAGGATGTTTTTCAGTAGTTGTGTGGCATACATGACCACCTGCTGCTCCACTTGGGTTTTAAATTGTTGGAATAGATCCTACGTTTAACACGTTAACCGCCATGTCAGTCCCTACGGACTGACAGTAAGCCTTCCGTTCACGCCACGTCAGTCCCTAGTGACTGACACCGAAAGAGGCATGAGCCGCGTCTGTCCGCAGTGTCGGTTTGCAAGCGTCAGTCCGTTTGCTCTTTTGTTCCAGAACGCTAGGGGACTGACATCGAACGAATGCGTTCGATCATCAGTTGGAAGTGGTTGAGGGACATAGATAGGATAGTGCTGGAATCGATTATGATATTTGACCGAATTTTGTGATTTTCCGAGCACATGTCTTACAGGAGCTTCGAGCCGGTTTGTTTAAGTGACTGGCCTCGATCGCGTCATCTGTATAACAATCTCCATCTTTTCTAAGTTTTTCTGAACTATTTGGCCAGTTGAAGCGATATTTTGATCCAAAAAACGGAATGATTAGGTCATTTTTCGTTGTGCCTGTCGTAACGGCCTCTGTTGTAATTTGGGGTCTCGCAGCAAAGTCAGTGGCCGGACCAAGGCTTCCAAATGATTTTTCAACCTGTCTCCATAAGTGACAAAATAGTTAAAAAATCATATCAGCTGAATTCGGTGGACAAGCAATGTCTAACAAAATCAAACAAGTTCGTTCCGCTATAATGCTGAAAGTTTTTACACGTTATCAAACGAAGACGGTTTGCTGTTTTGGCCACCGCGGATTCAATTTGTTATGATAAAGTTGTCAAACTTGTTTCGAATTTAAAAGAAATGCTACTCTTTATGTTACATTCAACTGGAATTTGCTAGGGTTTTCCGTTTTTGCAGGAGAAATCGTTAAAATTTGTCTATTTTTTTTAATGCATACGTTATAGAAAAACTTAGTTGGAAAATACCTATATTGAAATTTCAGTGAATTTAATTTAAATTTTTTTGTATACTAAATTACCACATGATACATTCGATAAAATTTGTTTAAAAAATTACAGCTAGTTACATTTAGTAAATGGCAGTAAACTCTATGTTTGTGATATTTAATCGTTAGTAAATTCCTTTAACATTATCTATACGTTACAGGTGCCGTGAAATCAAATACTTCAAACATTTGCCATCGACCAGTGTCATCATACCTTTTTTCGACGAACACTGGACCACCTTGCTGCGGACCATCTACAGTGTTTTAAACCGGTCACCTGTCTCCATACTCAGAGAGATAATTCTCGTCGATGATGGTAGTACGAAACCATTCCTCAAAACACAGCTTGACAGTTATATAGAAAACCATCAGTTGGACCGTGTTCAGGTCATTCATTTACCGGAGCGGAAAGGACTTATTACAGCTCGGTTAGCAGGAGCTAAGGTAGCTACAGGAGATGTGCTCGTGTTTTTGGATTCCCACATCGAAACAAGCACCAACTGGCTGCCACCGTTGCTAGAACCCATCGCTCAGGATCATCGCACCTGTACCTGCCCTTTCATCGATGTCATTAAAGACGACACATTTGAGTTCATTCCACAGGATGAAGGAGCTAGGGGAGCTTTTGATTGGAACATGCTGTACAAAAGGCTTCCACTGCGTCCAGAAGACATGAAAGACCCAGCGAAACCCTTCCCAAGTCCAGTAATGGCCGGAGGTTTGTTTGCGATCAGTGCTGGTTTCTTTTGGGAACTCGGTGGTTACGATGAGGAACTGGAAATATGGGGTGCAGAGCAGTATGAGCTCAGCTTCAAAATATGGATGTGTGGTGGCCGAATGCTAGATGTTCCCTGCTCCAGGGTAGGCCATATATATCGCAGTTACTCCCCGTTCCCCAGCGTCAAAACGTACGATTTTGTCGCCAGAAATCATAAGCGTGTTGCCGAAGTGTGGATGGATGAATATAAACAATTTGTTTATGGCAAAGATCCCGGCAAGTACTCCATCGATGCCGGAGACGTCTCAAAGATGAAGCGACTGCGTAAGAGATTAAATTGCAAATCATTCCGCTGGTTCATGGAGGAAGTAGCTCCAGACTTGCTGGAATGGTATCCTCCAATCGAACCGGAAGATTTCGCTTCGGGAGCCATTCAAAGTGTGGCAAACCTAGCCCAGTGTTTCCAAGTTCAAGAAAATAATGCCCAAAAACAAATCGCGCTAGCAACCTGTGCTGTAAATAAAACAGCACCTGAACGCAACGAGCAGTACTTCCGTTTTACGTGGAGGCGCGATATCAGAGCAATGCACTCAACAAGTTGTGTTGATGTTTCCGATCACCATAGCGGTGCTGAGCTTCAGTTATTTCAATGCCATAACTTACAAGGCAATCAAATGTTCCGGTACGATGTGGTAAGTTTGAACCTATTAGGCGAAGGACCTGGAAATTGAGTTATTCAAAATATGAGAAGAATGGGAATTAGGTATTGTTTAACTATCATATGAATGAAAAGCGTACTTTTGATCTACGTCGAGACAAGAACTCAGATTATTGACATTACCTAGAAAATATATTTAAACTCATTGCTAACCACCGACATTACTTCAATTTATCGCTCTTTGTCGTTCTGGATTAAATTTAACGTCAAGTAGTAAAGCAAATGTAAATTTTTTACGTTTTTCATTCATGGTTCTATTTGGAATATAAAAGAACAGGGCGGATTATGTGTCAAATTCTAGAATGTAAATTTGAATTCTAAACAATTTAAAAACAAAAACATATAAACACTACAACTGCTATGTCGAATAACAAGTCTTGAATATCGTAATTTGATACTAAGTTCCTTCCATTAGAATTTAACTGTTAATTGTGGAAAAATATTAAGATAAACAAAACATGAAAATATTACTGAAAATGTTTCAACCGCGCCACTAGAGGAAACAGCGAAATACCAGAAAACAGTTTATAAATTTATTGCTATGCTCTTTGTTCCTATTGTGACGAAGATTTTTTTCATTTTTATGTTGCAGAATACGAAACATATCTATGTCGGCAAAGATGCCACATACTGTCTGGAAGCCGACCTCCTCCACCATAAGGTTATACTAAATTCCTGTGGCGCAACCAACGACCTTCAACGTTGGAAAATCGGCCAGATAAATCTGGAGCACCTCAAGAACTGGAAACAACACGGAGCCAAATTAAAAGATTAGTTAACATTTATTCAACCCAAATAATCACTGATCAGTGATACACCCTATACCGTCCCTGAAGTTAGACTTCTAGTTTAAGACACTTTGTTATGTTTTGACAATAATAACCATGTACCAGGCACCCCCTGAGTGCACCATTAAAATGAACGATGTCTACCTGATTAAAGCTTTGATTCGGTTAGCCACTTGAAATCTTGCGGTTTACGATCCGCTTGCGGGCTGATTGCCACGTTGATAATGGTCGGTTTATCGGTCGCAACGAGCGCATCTTTCACGGCAGACTGCAGCTCAGGAATGGTACGTACAAAATAACCCTTCATATCGAACATGCTCATCATTCTTTCGTAGCGCGTTTCAAAAGTCAACGCTGATGCCGGAGTGCTGAAATTAAAAAAAAAGTTTTTTGAATACGCACTTAAACTGCAAGATCTGCAAGAAATTCCTTACACTTGAGCGAGGTCACCTCCCGAACGCATATCATCATAAGTTTGCTTATCAAATCCTGCATAAATGCCACCATTGTTGACGATTACAATCACAACGGGAAGCTGATAGCGTACCATCGTTTCGATCTCCATGCCGGAAAATCCGAAGGCAGAATCTCCTTCGACACAAATAACCTTCTTGCTAGGGAAATAATCACGACAGAACAAAGCGGCTGCGATGGCAAATCCAGGTCCTACACCCATCGTACCAAACGTACCCGCGTCCAGTCGATGGCGAGCCAGCTTATTGTGCAGCATCGTTCTCCCGATATCCATTGTGTTAGCACCTTCGCTTACAATAATTGCATCCTTTGGAATGTACTGTTGCAAATGATGGAACACTGCGTAGTAATTCAGCGGAGTTTCGGTGTTTAGGGCCATTTTTTCCACCACAGTTCGATTTATCTCACATTTTGCTCTTAGCTCCTTCCACCATTCGCTGCTTTTATCGAACTGGAAGCGCTTTTTTGCAATGATATCAATGAGCTGCTCAGTGAAGGGTGCAATGTTAGATTGAATAGCGACACTGCTCAACACACTGTTGTGCATTTCTTCAGCGTTTATGTCCACCTGAATGATTTTTACATTAGGGTTGAATCGCGGTGGTCTACCAAAATGAAGGATCCAGTTCAGCCGGGCACCGAGTAGCAAAATGACGTCTGCTTTTTGCAATGCAAGTGTGCGGGCTGGAGCAATGCATTGTGGGTCTGTGTCGGGCACAACTCCTTTACCCATCGGCGTAGGTAGAAACGGAAAATTCGATTGATGAATCAATTGGCGCACTTGCAACTCGGACCGTGAGTAAGCGGCACCTTTTCCCACGATCACTAGTGGATTTTTTGCAGTGCACAGCAATTGAGCAGCTTTCTCTACCAATGTTGGATCTGGAAATACATCCGGACCTTTCGGGTGCGGATATTGTGACGGTATCACATCGTCGGTTGTTCTTGCTGAAAGAAGGTTTCCTGGAAAGTCGAGGTATGCTGCACCTGGTCGTCCATAGCAAGCAAGGCGGACTGCCTTCTCGACATGCAAAGGAATAAGTGCCACACTTGGTGGTCTAGCCGAGTATTTACAATAGGGACGGCTTAGCTCCACTTGTGGGCATTCTTGGAACCCTCCAATACCTTCATGATCCTGTGATGTAGAACCGCCGATGACCAACAGTGGCCAGCAGTTTACTTGTGCATTCGCCATACCACCGGTTACGTGCAGCAGTCCAGGACCAGATACTACTAGGCAAACTCCAGGTTTACCGGTCAAATATCCGATAGCCTAAAATGAAAATTACTGCTTTCTTAAAGATCTTCCCTAGTTATGCACATCATCCCTGGTCGTAATTACCTGAGCAGCATAGCATGCCGCCTGTTCATTACGCATTCCAATGTACTTTAACCCCTCCGCTTGCATTGCCATGGACAATTCGACGACCGGTATGCCAACGATCCCGAAGACATATTCCACGCCCTTAAAAGAAAGAACGCTCATACTCATAAAGAAGGTAAACATCCCATTATCGCTGTTACTATTACTTTGCACTTTCGGGGGAACAGATTAGCGTTAGCGAGATAAGACATGAGAGCAAAGGGCACACTTTACTGAACATTGACCACCTTACCTGCTCCCTCAACGCTTTTGCTAAAACGGCATTTCCATCAACCTCCATACTGCTTTACATCGACTGTTTATGTTTTGAAAAAGAACTTTCACTTTCAGGATTTTTTCACCGCCGCGGTATGTATCGGTCGTACATATTCCACTTGCCGTGTTTTTCACAAGACTGCTGCGATATAGTGTTGGCAGAATCGGGATTTGGAAGACTCGAAGATTCGATCCCTAGAGGGATTGTAAAGATTCAAATCCCATTTGACGGATTCTAGAGATTTGACTCGATTCGGATCCCATTTGACGGATTCTAGAGATTTGACAAGGATTCGAATCTGTTTTGATTTGTTTGGGATTCGAATCTGTTTTGTTCTGTTTGGGATTCGAATCTGTTTTGATTTGTTAGGGACTCGTATTTGAGGAGTTCTACCATTATTTTTATCTGACGCAGTGACAATGATTCAGACCAGGACCTGGTTTACATGTTAAGCGTATTTTTGTTCAAATAAAGACTCGACATTGAGAATCGCGATTCATGATGAACAGAACTACTTACAGCGGTGAACCTCACATTGGAAATGTGTGACATGTTTTTATTACGACAAAAGCGAGTTATCAGTATTGATCTG
>KE525334.1:320300-331738 GCA_000441895.2 Anopheles sinensis
GTGGGCCCCCCTCATACCGCACCACTAGGTTGAATGCGTAGCCGAATATTAACGGACCACACAATGGTTAAAACATTCGTATGTTGAAATTAACGAATACATGTTTCGCCCATTGCATACATTCCAGTATGATATCACACAAGAGGTGTAGCCAGAACCGGTAAAATGGCGGCAGGGGCCTCATTTACTCTTTTACCCTTAAGAGCTTATTTCTTTTGTTCTAGACGCCGTAGCGAGTTGAAATATTCAGTGAAGATACTTAAGAATGTTTAATAAGTCATCCCATTTACATTAAAATTTTAAAAATTCAACAAGTATGTATTTTTTCATTCAAATATATTTTACCCCATACATCTGCATCCTCCAACGCTGTAAGCCATGCATTTTCATTAAGTGATTGTATTTTTTACTACCTCTTAAGTTCTGGTGAAGTCACTTCTCGATGTTTTTGGATAATATTTACATAAAATCTTCAGGATCGTAAGTAAGTTCAACAACCATTGGTCTTTCTCTTGGTCAAGTATTTATTTACACATTTATGCAAAAAATCTACTCCTCCTTTGAACTTATGTATTGTAGTCATCTATAATTTTTGATTTTTGCTTGGGGCCTTCAATTTTCTTATTGCAATGTAATGTTGATAAAAGAACCACAAACCTTGCATATGTATGTACGTATGGTTACATTTTCACTAAAGCCAAACAATGTTATTTGAATGTTTCTGCCATTTGGGTTTGCAAAATATGTTGTAACAAATGCTCACTGTTCCTGGGAGTGCCAACTTGTAATCAAACATTACCGAAATTGCAAAATTGTAGCTTGTAATGCGGTTATCACACTGGTCGCCAATGGCGACTTGGCAAAGGCGACCAACTGTCTAATTGGCGAATTGAGCAGGTTCATTTCATGATCGAAACAGAAAAATCCTCTCCAAACGCGTCCAAGCCGAACCGGTAGCGTTCAAAGATTTGAAATTACCGCATGTTTTGCATTTTGCATAGCTTCAGGTTTGAACCGGTAGGAAATCTGAATCGGTAGGCGGACGAGAATCTAGGCAGGGGCCTCATTTACTCTTTTACCTTTTTTTTCATTTCCCAGCAACGCGTACGCTTGACCCAAAGCGATATGCAATGCGGGATCTTTGATCATCTTGAGTAGCCCAAGAAAGCGAGACAACACCTTTCGGGCGTAGTACTTCCGATCGCTGACTACTTTTTCAGTAAAATTCTTATTATTTTTATGTAACACCACTTCAATTTGCTTAAGCACTACCTCAATATCACTCCACAACAACACAGCGGCCGTTCACAAAATAAACAAGAGCTACTGGACTGTCAAAAGTTTCTTGTATTTTTCTATTGCCGATTCGTCAAAATGCTCTACTTGATATGGGGGGGTCCGCGACAGCCGAGCGGTAGCGCCGGTTAAAAAATCGGTCCATGACCTCGACGGCGTGGGTTCGAATCCCAACCGAGACACGTACACAAGGGAAAAAGTCATGTAAGCCCTATATGCTCTATGTGGTTAAAAAATCGGTCTATGACCTCGACGCCGTGGGTTCGAATCCCAACCGAGACACGTACACAAGGGAAAAAGTCATGTAAGCCCTATATGGGTAAAAGAGTAAATGAGGCAGGCATGACCAAAACGTCGTTACGCTAAGAAGAAGAAGATATGACCAGAGTAGTAGAGATGTCCATGAGTTATGTATTCCCAGGCTAGATAGGCTGATGGCATGGTGCTGCTAGTTTGCTATCGCCCGAACTACTCTGAAATCGCATTGTTAAATTTTATTTACACTAGTTTTTAAAATTTCCACCAAAGTACGAAAAAGGTATCACTATCGAAAACAACAACAAACGTCGTCTAGTACACATAAACAAAAAAAGAACTGATTGTTGGGTAAAATCCCAAATGAAGCCCCCCCCCCCCCCCCCCTGCCGAAATCACTGTCGTGGCTACACCATTTGTGAGCGGTTGTTCCTAAAAGTATGCAATAGGTGATATAAAGTTTGTCCCAAAGTAAATCGACACCCCTTAGACGCACTACTGTGGCGCCCCTAGTGGGCGTAGGCGAAAACCAATGACACTAGTTTGTTAAGTAATTAGTAACAAACATTTGGTGAAAGTTTGAGACGTTTATCTCTTATTTTCGCAAAACTACGAACGTGTAAAATTACCCGCGCACAAACACCTGGAGAACCCGGAGCGATCGGGGTCGAAGATGGCCAATGTACTTAAGTTGCCGAAGGCAACCACATTTCAATACATATTATTTATACAATATTTAGAAGCCTTTCGAGAAAAATTGAGTGTAGATTGCGAAAAACGCACATTTGTAAAAACCGGAACACGAGATGCCCAGCTGCGGGCCAAGGTGTTGCGGACCGTTGAGGCTAACCCGAGCCACTGCATCAGAGATGTGTGTAGGCGGCACAGTGCCAGCTATGAAACTGTGCGGAACATAGATAATGATATTAATATGGCTTAGTGAAACTTAATAAGACATCTTAAGACTTGTATCCTTCACGTGCCAGTATGCTCCACACTGTTTCATAGCCGGCACTGTTCCGCATTATATATTTATAATATTATATGTCGGCAAAGTCCGGCCCGCCAACTGATTTAACCGGCCCTTAAGAAAATTTTGGTAAAATCCCAAATGAAGCCCCCCCGGCCAAAATCACTGTCGTGGCTACACCATTTGTGATCGGATGTACCTAAAAGTATGCAATAGGTGATAAAAATGAATTTACCGGTACCGGTATCGTTTAAATACCACTGTTGTAATTTGATGCTGTTCAATAAAAGATTTTGATTACACTTCACAGAATGGACATCATGAACTCCCTGATGCATTATTTGCATGAGTTTATGAAAATTTGGCTACGCAATCAACCTAGGGGTGTGGTATGAGGGGGGCCCTCGGGCCTCACTACTATTTAAAACTCGGGCAAACTCAATTTTCAGTCAAACTCATCGGACTGTCTTTTTAGAATAGTAAAAACCTTTAAATCTCACAGTTTCTGCTTCTAACGGTAATTTAACGGTTCAAAAATTCAAACTGAAATTATGTACCACCCGTTGCATACCTTCAAGGCGCAACTGTGGAAAAATATTTTGACGATGCAACGAGGAGGGGTCTTCATTTGGGATTTCACCCAATATTCAAAAGTTTCCATAGAACCTCGACATTTGAGTAGAGGATCAATGTCGATGGTAATAAAAGAAATTAATTTACAGTTTTATGTAACTTTACTATTTAAAAAAAAATGATCCTCAGGTTAAAAAGGGTTTAATATTACTTTCAACCCATTAAACCATGGTTTAAGGCAGGTATGTCAAACTGGCGGCCCGCGGGCCGCATGCGGCCCTTTTAGACTTTGGGTACGGCCCGCGAGAATTTCCTGAGATTGATTTTTTGAATTATTATTTATTATTTTAAGAATTGATTGTCGAAAAATTTCATATTTTTTAAATCATCTGAGTACGTGAAGTTTGCAAACTGTAGAAGTAAGTGAAAGATATCGAAAGTGAAATTTTGTACATTTTTAAACCGAATTTAAATGAACCATTTGATTTTCTATCCAACTTTGCGGCCCGCGAATCATCGGAAATTTATAAGTGCGGCCCGCGAATCATCGGAAAAGTATAAATGCGGCCCGCTCATGAAATGAGTTTGACACATCTGGTTTAAGGTATCCGGCCCGCACTTGCGAGTTCTTTTCCATCATCTGGCCCTTTTCAAGAAACGAATGCCGACCCCTGTTCTATTCGATGCTTAAATTACGCGCACTTTTTGTATGTTAAATTACGCGATTTTTCGAACGAAAGCGAATTCAGTGCTGTTGGAGACGCCTCTTGTGTGATATTATACAGGAATGTATGCAATGGGTGATACATTTATACGTTAATTTCAACCTACGAATATTTAAACCGTTATGTGGTCCGTTAATATTCGGCTACGCAATCAATCTACTGGTGCGGTATGAGAGGGGCCCACTAGCCCTAGGCGAGAATCTAGGCAGAGGCCTCATTTACTCTTTTATATTTCGAACCATTTGTATTTGAAGATGTATACTTAATGTATACTTAATGATGTATACTTCCCCATGGATCGAACGTATTATCATCTCCACAAACACAGAAGTCACCAAAAGCTTTAAAAGTTTGAGCAAATGTTGCATGCAACCATACATACAATTCGCAAAGTTATATGTTTGTCGATCTCATTTGGGCCTTCCATGCATGTGTTCGTAAATTCTCCAAACTATGATCAAACGGCGAGGACACCGCTGCAAAGTTGTTCAACAGGAAAAAACGACATGCACATCGTGGTGCGGCTTCGAGCCATACAGCCTAGCAGAAACCACAACGAAAGTCGATGGGAAGGCTTTTTTGCAATATAACTACCGGGTGGAAAATTTTCTCTATCAGTCTGCGATCAGACGCGTTCGCTGAACGATCGTTACGTGTTGCCACCGAAGTGAAACGATCCCTCTCATAGTCCCACGTGACAAAGTGTCTGTTATCTCCGACCACGCGTAAGGTGCCAGAAAGTTTGATTTGTGCTCTTAAGAAATACTTTGCAAATCATTTGCGCCTTTGTCAAGACGTGACCGCTAGTGACAGGTGCTAACGAAAGTCTAAGCCAAAAAAAAATAATTACCGTGTTGGTGATAATTGGTGCAACGGTTGATTTTCAAGTGAAACGTGTCCAACGCAGATCTAGCACCATATTTAGTTGATATATCATCAATGAAGTATCATATTATTTTAAAGAGGCTTTGCTAGAATATCCAAAAACGTCCTCAGCAATTTTAATTCATATGTATAACCAACCAAACGAAAATGCCATAATCTGTGAAATGTTTCTTCCACGAGAATTTACTATTGTGTCTAATGAGAAAAGACATACAGTGACACGTTTGATGCTCAGATGTGGCATATTACAGTGCCTAATTATAACAATTCTACGATTACGTGGGAAACTACACTAAGACAGGGGTTAAGGGTTACGATGCACCTAATTGTACTAGAATCGCGATAAATTTTAATCTATTCATTTGAGAAATTAAAAAAAAACCCACAACCACCCTAAAAACGGTACTATTCATTACAACTGACTATGTTCAACTCCATCTGTTCATATAAATCCAAGGTTCTGCGAACGATGGCAGTGACATCTTTTCGTCGACTAGAAGACGAACAGCTTCTTCTTATAACGTCTCAAATTGTTATCACATTCGTCATCAAATTGTCTGTGGATAATTTTGTTCCAAAGAAACAAACTTTGGTAGAACTAGTTCACACATTTCTAGTCTATTATGTTTGTTAATAGTTAATTGTCTTCTTTGTTCGGATTAGCAATCAACTATTTCAAATTATTTTACCAATTAATTAACTCATTGATATTAGGATTATGATTTTATACTTTATTTGCCGGGAACATTTACTAAACAGTGTACATATGTAATGTTTCTCTTCATATTATCTTCCATGAAAGAGATCCTTTGTGGAACAAATTCTGGAGCCGGTCATGTCTCTAAAGAATGCATTACTCTGAAGTAATTGACACAGACGTATGAGCTTCTGTTATCGTCAGGTTGGCGCGTCACCATAAAACCCTTATTTTCCTCTTCGTCGACACTTGCGTTATAGGTCTGATGGCCACATGGGTTTTACCTCGCTAAAAATATATTACCGTAGCGCCACTAGTCTGCCTACTGCAAGCGGTACACTTTCTTTAATCTTGTATATTTATGTTTGCGTTTCTTATTTTTATCTGCGTAGGAGAGTATTGTAGCTTGATATACCTAACTTGCCTGTATTCGTTACCCGACCTCGCTGAAGTTATCGCTGGATGTGTCTAAAACAGCACCACAGTTTATCTTTCGATCACGGACATATCTTCCGTATAACACGACAATCGTGAGCTAGACATTTGTAAAAAAGCATTAACCGGAAAATTCAGCGACTCGTATGACGTTGAAAAACATAGTTTTGAATTTTATGTCGAAAGCTGATCACCTTCAACACACTTATCCAAGGCAATATTCATTATCATAAAACACATCACAGCGTAGTTCGATAATCACTAATAAACGACTAAATTTATTTTCAATTTTTTTTTGTTTAATTCGATTGTCCCATTTTGTCAGCAAAAAATGAGCGTACTTTAGACTCACACCTACAACAATAATAAGAAATTTCTTCTTGGTTTCAGTGTTGCAGAAACAGTCTACCAGCATCAAGCAAATTAAGCGAATGTAAACGCAGGTGACCTTACTCATCCGATCTTCCGGCACATGGCATATACCCCGACTTTCTTGATTGTGTACTATAAATTCTAAACGCGTTGATACGGAACGCTTCGCGAAATAAAAATTATAAATGCATCAAGTGAAGGCTTTTCCATAGGTTCATGGTTTCGGAAGTGATGCTACGCGCAATCTATTTTTGTTCCAACGTGAGTGTTGTGTTAAATTGTGATGAATTGTAAAGGTCGATGGACTCAGTTCATAAATAGTTCGTTGTGAAAAAGTTCATTTACTTATATTTCGCTTTCCCAATAAGTACGTAAAGACTCCACCATACAATGTACGGACCGTTAGTACAACTTATAAAAGCTTGCGGTAAGTATCGATGAAACCGATGCCTTATGTTAAATACTTCTAGCTATTCCTTTGCATATATCGGAGGTAAAACTTAAAATTTTTGGAAATGTTTGCTATATGATGTGAATGGAATAAAGGATTCATTTTTACACAGCATGAATAAATGGAAAGATATATTTTTTTAGCAAAATTATGATTCCTCCTCATGACGAAAAAATCTATGTTTCGACCTATATGTTAGTATTTTCAGATGAGTTGAAACGTTATGATAAACCAAGGCGTATGGAAGACAAAAAAAATATACGGCAAAAATAATGATTGCATGGAGATAATCTAATCACGGATAAGTTTTGTCAAATAATGCACTATGTCACCTTGAGTTGTGCTACAATATCATAACTTCAATTTGCCTTTTTGGCGCATTCGTATCTTTTCTTTCAATTCCTTGTTGTCTCAAATCATCAATACTCCACGGTCACTAGCCGATTTTCAGCTTGCAGTGAACGTTCTGGTTCTTTACTTTAAAACCATCATTTATTTATTTTTAAGGCCAGTCCTCTTACTTTCCTTCATTCATTTTTATTGCTTTATGTAATTTTTCAACCGTGCAAACAAACGTGGTCGTTCTACCTGTGCTTATATCAATCACTGACGTGTAAATTTGTAACTTCAATCACGACAGTTGTTAGATGAGTTTAAAAACTATACAGTGTCAACAGTTGTTCTATGCACTCCGCAAGCGTCATTACGTACGTTTATTTTAATTTAGAGTACTGCATCAACTCGTTCATAGCGTCCGGAGAGGCTAAATCTTCGTTAGAATATAATTCGCGCCTACATTCTCAAATTTATGTTATTTGCTTTTTAATTATAATAGTTTATATTTTGGTTTTGATTGAATATCATTTTTTCCACGCCTATTAATGATTCCATTCCATTGCCAATTGTGTTCGAAAAACAATTTGTCATATAATATATTTTCTATGCAAAAACAAATGTAAACAAAATAAATTATGTTATGATTTTCTTTCAAAACTTTTATTACAGTTCATTTCTAAGGTTTATTTCATTTTTATATTATTATTTCATTTTTGAAACGTTTTCCCACGCATGCATTAGAAATGCATAGTGCGAAAATGCAAAATTAGTGGATTTTAATAGTTTGGAAAGTGTAAAAGTGAATTAAAAATATTTTGTTACATGTTACAACCATGCATTCCGCATTTATTTATTTGTGAAAAGAAGATACGGAAAAAATCTAAACCACATAAATCGATCAAACACGTTGCAAATACTTCAGTAATTGCTGTCCTTTTGTTTTTGCGGTGATTCTTCGGCATGCTGCACTAAAATGTGACCATGACTATAGGGACTGGCCGGATACCACACAGAGATAATTGGTTTGAAAAGAATCGGCTCATCATGAGGAAGGACTGGTACGTCATGTTGCCCAAAGCTTAGCTTCGAGAGGTTTTGCTCTTCTGGGACCACCTCTTCAGCATGAGTCTTTTCCACTTCCTTGTCTTCCAACATTTCCGGCAGGTTCGATGCACTCACAACAAATCCATCAACATCGTTTGCAGTATAGTTGACTTTTTGTGTCACGTTGTTGGCATCAATATAGTGATATGCTCCAACCACAGTTCCAGTTGCGTCCTTAATTTCAACTTTGGCAGATGATCCCGCATTGTAGCCGTATGCGTACTGCCTACAATCTGCTCCCAAGATATAGTACTGGCTACCGACTTCGGTTAGGCTAGGCAAATCACAAGGATTGGAGCCCGCAGATGCAAACACAGCAAAACACAAGAGAGTACACCACGATAAATACATTTCGCTGTCCTTCTACGGATATACTAATGGATTTCACCTCCAACCATCCCAATTTATAGTTCCAGCATTTGCTCTAAACATGTATTGACTTGAGATGCATTTCGATTGATTAATATTTATTTAACATGCTTCCTTCGACTGGTCCCTCAACAAAACATATACCCTTGAGGCTTGAGCTGTTTGATTGAGGAATGATCGTTTGATAAAAATGTCAACGTACTGCGACATTCAATGACATATTTCATAACAAAGAGACTTGTGGTACCTTTTCACGTTTCAGTTCCAATTAATGCCTCCAGGTGAACTTTACAACCAGTTCGGACGCTTTGCAGTTTTCCCTAAAAACCCGATTTCAACAAGCAAACACGTCATTTTATCTATTTTTTTTTGTCCGTACTTCGCATGCGAAGTACACCATCATGATGGTGTGTAGTTTTTCCCTCTTTCGTTCAATGCAACATTAGCCTGTAAATTCTACAAGCAAAACGATTAAATTGATGGCCTCTCATTGACCGTAAACTTGTCATCGTATTACACATATCGTTTGAGTGACCTGATGTAACCATCGCTTATGCATGTTTGCACTTGCAATAGTTTCACAGGCTATGCACCCGAGTACCGCTACGAAAAAGTAGAAAAATCTCGTTTCGGCCGAGCGCTGTTGCCATGTACCTTCCGCAAAATCAAACTGTGAAAGTACATCCTACCAACCGAATCGATCGATCTTCGAACAGCTACATGAAGCATGACTTTGACATAAACGATAATTGCACTTTTCGGATTGGGTACGCAACGCGTGGTGCAAAGCTTTTTTACGCTAGTTCTCCATGTAATTCTCTAAGTATTCCTTTCTGTAGGGTGATCATAGGGTTTTTTTGATAAAATGAGATATAAAAGCTATATTAAACGAATTTAAACAAAATAAATGGTATGTTCTTTTTATGTTTCTTTACAGATCGCATACCAACGCGATTCAATGTCTCCATTATGCTATTCATGGCATGTTTGATCAGCTATATGCTTCGTGTCAACATGTCCGTCAACATATTGGCCATGGTACAGCCGATCCAGAGCAGCGCCAAACAACCAGTACCAGCGAATACCACATCGGATTTCTCGATCAATCGGACGACACTGCCTGCTGTCAATGTCCCAGATGTAGGTGATTCCTCCCAAACAACACGTTCACCTTCGATATGCTAGTTTTAACGCATTCGTTGTTATTGTTTCAGTATGGACCTCGATACAACTGGACCTCGCACGATCAGAGCATCATTTTGGGTGCCTACTTTTACGGCTATCTGGTATCGTCGTTGCCGGCCGGTGTTTTCGCGGAGCGCTTTGGAGGACGTAATATGGTTGGACTCTCGCTGGCATTTAGCGCTCTTCTCACCGCACTTACCCCACTGGCCGCTGAGTACGGCATGTGGGCCACGATCGTCAATCGCGTGATATTGGGAGTCTTGGGTGTAAGTAGGCACTGTTGCCATGTGGAATCAGCTGCGCCAATGTCATTGTGATGCTCTAAATTTTACTCTAAATCACATTTCTCCGACCAGTTTTCTATGTCATTTAAGCTTTTTTCCAGAAGATGTTACTGCCTTTTTTGTTATTTTATCTAAGTTTTTTTTTGTGCATAACATATTTATGGCTGTGGTTTTTTCTACTGTTAATTTTTTCCTTATTGTTTGGGGTTCCTCGGTAAACAATATTTGATACGATCGATATATCTGTTTGAGTGTCACCGCTATTACACGGCAGTTGCAAACTTAAAAGCGGAAAGCATATGCGCGGCTTAAAAACCTTTAGTGAAAGTAAATATCACTGCTCCCGGTAGCGATACTGCGGCCGGTTATCTTGGAGCTTAGCTAGTTATCGAGTTATTTTTTTACTTTTACTTTTGTACGAATTGTTGGCATGGATGTGCTTACAGAGAAGCTGAACCATTTGCTTGTTGTTAATTATATGATGTACGATGTTATAACATTCTACGAAGATTATTTGTGCTATGACAAAATGATCAACAATTTGTCAACGAGTAGCTAGCAGCTGTGCTATTTACATTTTAGAGTTAACCATTTCCGGAAAATATTTATCTCACAGTAACGGTTTAATTATTACAAATTGTGTCATAAACAGTTTGTACAGTAAATGGCTAATCCTACCAATGAAAGACGCAATTTTATGTTCCAGTAATGAGAGTTCTTTCAACAAATGGCAAAATAAGGCAAATTGTGTAGTAGATTACCAAAGCGGCCAATATAGCTCGGTTGACTATTGGTATTTAAACACCACCGTGTGACGATGTTCATTCAAATTGCTTACTAATAAACTTAGCTTACTTACAACTTTCATTCTTCCAGGGATTTTTGTATCCGGCTCTGCATAATCTTATTTCGAAATGGGCTCCACCGGACGAGAAAGGCAAGTTTGTGTCCGCACTTATGGGTGGAACATTCGGAACTGTAATCACTTGGCCACTGGTTGGGGTGCTAATCGAAACAGTTGGATGGTCCTTCGCATTCTACATTCCCGCAGTTATATCTGCGATTGTTGCTGCTTTATGGTATATCATCGTTGCCGACAGTCCATCCTCGCATCCTCGAATAAATGCAGAAGAAAGAGATTACATCGAGAAATCACTCGGAGACACTGTCTCTAAATCGAAACTGCTTCCGCCCATTGCATCCCTTGCCACGTCGCTGCCTTTTCTGGCCCTACTGGTTCTTCATTTTGGAAACCTTTGGGGTCTGTATTTCCTCATCACAGCAGCTCCTAAGTTCATGAGTGAGGTACGTATGCGCGCATTGAGTATGTTACTTGCCTTCATATTAATTAACTCTGTCCTTGCAGGTACTCGGATTCAACCTTGCCAAAGCTGGATTTTTGTCTGCTTTGCCCTATCTTGCTCGCTCACTGGCGGCATTTTTATTCGGAACGATAGGCGATATCCTGAGAAAAAAATCCATCCTCGGAGTAACTGCGATA
>KE525334.1:331959-351394 GCA_000441895.2 Anopheles sinensis
CATAATAAATACCGATAGTAGCTGGTCGTTCCAGCGAAGAGGGTTTAGTTAGTTTCTGTACGTTTCTCAGTCCTTTAACGGTCAATCTGGACACGATTTCGCATAGACCCCTCTTTTACATAGCAAAACTACACACCTCAAAAACCAGAAACGCCGTAACCTGATAAAACCCTTGTTACTGTACCAACACGAGACCAAGGCTATTCAATTTAAAACAGAAAATTGCCAACATAATTACATTCCAGTGGCAAGCATGCGCTATAAATAGCTTCGCCTGCGTCAAGAAACAAACCATAGCTGCAACTTCACCTCTTTAACAAACCGACAGCGACGCAACGACTCAAATGGTTGTCACTAGTTGATCAACTGATTCAATTTTAATTGCAGCTCACATAATACCCGGACTGTTCCTCGTGGGGCTCATCTACATTGGCTTCGACCCTTACGTATGTGTCGCCATCATCACTCTTTCACTTGGTTTCAATGGGGCGTCTACGATGACCAATCTGCAAAACTCGCAGGACCTGGCACCGAACTTCGCCGGAACGCTGTACGGCATCATTAACTTCGTCGGTACGTCGAGTGGATTTATTTCACCTATCCTGGTGGCCCACTTCACCGTGGATCGAAGCACTATGGATGAGTGGAAGTATGTCTTCATGATTGGCGCTACTGCCTACATTATACCAGCGCTAGTATTCGTGGTCTTTGGATCGGGACAGGTGCAAAAGTGGAACGAACCAAAGCAAAAACCATCGTCAACCAAACCAGATGAAGCATGAAACTTTACACCAGACAGTGTTTTCCAACGAACCCCAATTCGTTTAGTTTGAATCTCATACCAAACAACGTTTGTAATCTTCAGCCCTGTGGAAAGTGGCTGTAGATGCACATTTGGAGAAACTAAAAAGTATTATTAACATTATTATCTGAAATGTGCAAATGATGTATAGTTTTGAATCTCCTTATTGATAATTTGTTAGCAAGTGTACAAAACCCTTACAAACGTTGCCATTGAAGATGTAGAGTAGTGTGTAATAAATAAAGTTTGTATAATAATTGTATGTTAGTCTCATTAGCTTATTGATTGGAAAAGAAGAAGTCCAAATGTGCGATGATCATGCAACGAGGGCGGCTGCAGTGGGGAAACCAAGAATAAATATAAGGCCATTTTAGTCAAAACAGAAACAAACCCTTTTGGGCAAAATACAATATTTTGGCTTCAATTGGCTTGTATGTTACATGGGGATCCGCGTACGAAAGGACTGACTATTCATGTACAGGCTGGCCCCGACGTAGCTCGGCCTCTGGGACTGTGACAGCGACGTTAAAGCGAGGTCGGGCCAAAAAATTTCCATGCTAGAAACATGTATCCTCCGTTTATAATACCTACTCAGGGCTTCCATTTATAAGTCCACATTCGAATCTTCTATCATATTAATTGCATTGAATCATATGAGTAAAGAACAAAGCACGCTACTATAAACTAGCTTCGAACGATTATTCAAACAACGTAAGGCGAGGCCGAGTTACGGCGGGACCAGCTTGTACGCAGAAAAAAAGGTCTAGTAAGCCCTTAAATGGCATGCATGACCAAGACGGTCGTTACGATCCAATGCTATTGGTACGTTACATTTCTTTACATTAAATGGGAATAAACCTTACTGCTCAATAAATGATCAAGAATAAAATACGCCAACACCAAAGAAAATGCAGCAAATGTCGGAAAGGCGGAAAATATAAAAAATATGTATAACAATATTTTTAAATAATATGAAATGATTGCTTGTACTTTAAAATCATTTTTTAATTTTCAATTATTTCTCTTTGGAGGCGATTGATCCTTATGCATTACTATACAAGTTTTAGCTATAATTGAAACAAATTTGATGCATAAAAGAAAAAGAAAAGCTTTCGTTTAAAGCATGTACCGGTTCCTTTGGAAGTATGCTGGTTGCTTCATCGTGGTAAAATGGCTATGGAGAAAAGTGCCATAAGGTTTAAAAAACCCCAAAGTCAAGGTTTCCGAGCAAACTGCTATGTTTTCGTTCACATCATTGTTTTTGTTGATGTTTTTGTTCTACGTTCCAAATCTAAAAACATGTCAGCGCAAGCACGTACGCGCATCTTTTCCCGAACAAATGAATGCAAAGTACGTGAGCAGCAAGGATAACAAAATTAGGAACAGTCCTATCAAGTCGCTTATCACGGGACCTAGCAAAAAAATAAAAGTAAGTTGTTATCAGCGATTCCACTATATTAGTGGACAATTTTTTCTTGTCTTATATGGCATGATAACGAACCCGTCAACCAATACGTAGAGAAGAAGAAATGAGACGAACGCTTAATTAAAAGAAACATTTTATTCAAAGAAAACCTTATGATATCGGAACCCGCCCGGGTTGCTTGCAACTATAGCTCTCCTAGACAGACACAATCACTGGATTGTTTTAGTGGCGAGAAAGCTATCGCGCTTTTCCAAAACAACTTTATGCCAGATAGGATACGCGCATAAGTGGTTCACCAATGGTTGCTACGCTGCTGAAAAGCTTTTTTTAATTTCCTGAGCTCATTCGAGGAGCAGCATTGTATTGCAATGCTATGTTGCGCAGCCTTTAATCTGGTCGTTTGAGCGATGTCTATTGGAGAAATTATTTTATCTGTCTCTTCTCATCTCTTTCGTTTTTTCTTCAATCGCCTGGCGATTTTTACACAGTCATGCAAAGTCTTACGATCCTTCAACGACACATTTTTTACATCGCTCATCGAAGACGTAACCATGAGCACAGGTGAATTTGTTTTCTTCGCACATTGGTCTGTATGGAGAAAAGAAAATAATAAATCTATGAATTCGAACAAATCTAATTAAGAGGTTGAAACCATACTTACAATCCTCGTTTGCAGAGATAGTATGAGCGTTTGTCGTGCGGATCCTGCAGTATCCCATCGCAGGGACAAACTTTCGTTTCGAAGGGCCCAAACGATGGTATCAGTTGTGCACCCACGGAATTGGCCTGAAATTTCACCGACACCGGTGCTGACACTCTGTCAACGTTTGCCTGCAACTGTAACGATGAGGGTGAAAGCTGTCCACCATTCATCTCCGAGTATAGTTGTGCCGAAAGACAAGAGGATGGAGTATGCAAAGGAACAGGCGGAGTCGTGGGGGCCTTCGGTTCGTGTGAACCACTGGTGGCTACTAGTTTAACACAAGGATTACAAGCTTGACAGAATGTTGGAGGTCGATACGTTGCTGGAGCCATCGTAAGAAACTCCATCGGTTTTGGTGTTGTTGTGGTGGTAGTCGTTGTGGTCGTCGGTCCATGTGCCGTGGCGAAAATTCTTAGACTTGGAAGTTTGTGTAGGCATGGTTTTGGTGGATGTGGGGGCGGGGGTGCTATAGAACCACAATGTGAGCAAGGTCTTATGGGGCGGTGTTGTGAACAGGATGGTTCGGTGTATACAACACGCTGGCTATTTGACTGCTCTGAGAAGAGCGGGTTCTTGTTAGTACCGCTTAATTGTACATTTTCCGAAAACAACTGCACTCCGTTTACAGTCGCTGAACCTGGTGATCTGTTGGATTCAGCAATTGTAGCCTGATCAACACTTCCAGAAGATAACATTCGCATGTCTACACTGTCACCCAAATTCACTATAGTACCAATATTTGAAGAAAACATTTCATCTCCTTCGAAGCATTCTGCAGATTGCTCGGCCGATAACAGAAGGTCATCAAACACGATTTCCATAGAGCCCACTGATTGTAACGGAGGCTGTTCAATCAATTCCTGCCCTCCAGATAGTTTGCCGGTGCAGTCGGAAGGAACTTGGGATCTTTGGTAAATATCTATAGCCTTGCCCAACTGTTCGATTGCATCACTGCTTTCTTCAACAAATACATCATATGCTTGCTTATTGTTCGCTGCAGAATTGTAGATATCCTGTCCCATTTGGGAAAACGCGGAACTCTTTAAGGGCGAATCGAAATGGTAGATTTGGGAGTCTGTGATCACCGACGGGGGCAGGTAGTCGGACTGCATCGCTGCCATTACGATCGTAGTCAACGGATACTGTCCATCGCCGCAAATGTTGATCGGATCGTCTTCGTCGTAGTAGAATACGGCCAATCCCGCAAGGTTCTGCTGAACCACAAAACCTACTTTCTCTTTGATGGACTTTTCGTTTTCGTACGAGTACCACGATAAATCGCGAAACGCATATGGACTCTTCGCACTACTATCCCAAATCTCCAGTGAACCACTGTACAATTTCCGACAAATTTTGTAATACGGACGAATCTTCAACTGCAGTGCCGGTGTTCCAACGCGATACTCGTTCTGTATGTATAACTTGTAAGTTAGGGTCATCGTTTGGATCACGATAACTATCTTACCACAGCTCAGCCCAGCCAGTTTCCAGCGATCCACGTGATAATCCTGGAAAAAAATCGTCGGAAAATCACTACCTTCATGTCAACTAACCCAAACCATTATACTCATTACTAACAATGCTATTCGACGATCCCGGGCTGCTCGAGTACAAAGGGGCTATGAAGGATGTTTTACGCAACTTGCGAAACTCGGTCGTACTCAGTATAACAAAGTCCGCATATTTTTCTAGCTTTTCAACCGGGTAGTTTACCTCTATCACAGACGGCCGACTAGGAACAGTCACCGTCAGTAAGAGACCATACCGATCGCATGCTTGACGAAGATCTTTCAGTAGCCGTACATAGCGATCCTTCATGGGAGAAGATGTTCCAAGATAAGATTAGTGGAAATATTGTTTGCACAAATGTGGTATTTTAAGACATACCCGTTCTTGGAGAGCAGGATACAGCCAGGACAAATCGATTCCATCAAATCCATGAGAAACTGTAAACTCAATCAAGTTATCCACAAAGGCTGCACGCCGTCTGTCATCACAGGATAAGAAGACGAAAAGGTCGGATGGTACCACGGAACCACCAAAAGATGCAATAATCTTCAAACTGGCTCTCTTATTGTACACACCTTTGAAGACGAAGAAGAAAGGTATCATTTAATGAGTAAAGATCACTCTTAAAAGAGCACATTGACAAGCGAAGTATTAAAAATCAGCAATTCTTAACTCACAATGGTCGTTGCAGAATGGAAGAGGAACACCATCCGGACTTATAAGAATATCTGTCACTACGAGATAGCCGCACTTAATATGATCTATTTTTGCCATTCCAAAGTTTGAACTTTTTATCGTAAGAAACAGGGCCGGTTGCTTGGAAGCACTAGCTGCAGCAGTACTGTATGACACTAGTACCAACGTTAACACAAGAATTAAACAACTTGATCGTCCTTCAGCGCCCATTTTGAAAACGTGTCGCTTAAGGCGTAACGTTAGATGTAGTTCACTATGTGCATAAGTACCGGGTGCACCGGAGCAACGAACAGGAGAACCATATGGTTTCGAACTAAAATGTCCACACCGGGTTGCAAGTGCTTTTATAAACCCGTTCCCTTTCTTCCGCCCAAAGTCACCGCTTTTCTACCGATAGAAGTGTCGTTCACATGCGTACAAAGCGCACTTCCACCTGTTATTCCGCTTCTTTTCTTATTTCTTGTTTTATCTATTGCTGGCCACGCAGCGTGCAAAAATAGCACACACCAAACTGCACTGTTTATGGAAAACAAGTAGCCCCGCATGCCTACCGCCGTGGCTAGTTCTCTTCCTTGCGCTTACTTGGAATTCGAGTGGAACGTGGATTTGAGATTTTTACCTGAAAGCATCACCTTGTTGTTGCTGTTACCATGTAGCAAAATTCCGTTGATGCGAAAACCCCTTTTAAAAAAACGGACACCAACTGACAGGCTAGAGTTGCTAAAACTTACTTCATGTATGCTTATTAATGGCAGGGCTAAATTTTCTAAAAAACACTTTTTTATCCAGTTAAGCTGCCATCCCCCAAACCGTTGATAGGAAAGCGTTACGAAAATGTGGATGTTGATTATCAGAAACAAAGCAGGATGTGCACTGAGAAAAAGAAAAGGAATTTAAAATATTTTTCTAGTAAAAATAAAGCACTTGGCTTCTATTGACCATACTAAAACGTCTGTTTTATTTCTATTGCTACCACAAATTAAATAATGACTATAAGGCAACAGAAAATAAATGTGTCGGATCTATGTACATGGGTTAGCTGCTGAGAGAGAAACCTTTTGGATATATGCACAGCGATCAAACTATTATCTTTGTGAAAAGGAATGTTGGTAGAATCCTCTAATGTGCGTAGTGAGGCCATCTTATTTCATGTTAAATTTTCGGGCTTCATGTTAAAATATACAAATATAGGATTTTTGTATAGTTATTTTACCTAATAAAAAAGCAAGCTATAAATAATAAGCATCGGTCTGTTATAAGTTGGGTTGCTGTGATTTTTCCCGGGTTGGGTATAGCAAATTTGCCGTTTTGAAAGGCTATTTACCACGTGCTTGGAAAGTTGGAGCTATTTACCACGTGTTTATAGTTTGGAATTTGTATTCTTATTGCTGTTCTAAGACTTAAGGTTTTTTTAACCAAGAATTGTTGCGCAAGTATGATTCTTTTTCTGATGTTTAGACAACAATTGCTTTGATCAAAATATTATTCACAAATGTGTAAAGGTTTAATAACGTCGGTTCTTAGAGCGGTTGAAGAAATGCGGATCATAACATGAATCTATATATATGGATGTTATCCACTCGTACAATTAATAACACTAAACTCCGATATTAGGTAAAAACAAATTAAAAGATACCTGATTTTTTTTTTTTTTTTTTGTAAACATATGCCTTTAACCGTTTGAGCAATTCGGTTAGTTAATCGGTTTAAAAGTTGTTAAAATGTTTTACATAAATAGTGGCGCCAGTTTCTGCCTTTGTGTGTCTTGTTGACTGTATAAATTACGGCGGTATCCGTTCATCCTCCTTATTAGGTTTTTGAAGCATGCAAAATGCTGCGTTCAGTTATTCAAGATCAAAATCGATCTAAAACTTCGTTTTCGATAACGATGCAAATATACGCCAATAAAAATATAATATTATGTGAATAAATCAATTTTGATGCATTTGTGCACTATATAATATTATCGAAAATTATGTTCCATAGGTACCACAGTTATTGATTATGAAAAAGATCGAGTGACAGAGAAGGAAGAACAGATATCAAAGATCAAAAATACAGGAAACAAGACAAATACAAAGAGAGAATGAGACAAAGAGAACGGTAGAGAGATAGTGTAACAAACAGAGAGGCTTTGAGAGAACTTTCAGATGGAAAAGCAAGTTAAGCCTTTTGAAAATTGCATGTGAAGCTGAGAGTTCAGTCGCAAACGATCGATCAACGGAATCGAACACGTTGATAAACTGCTTAAAGTGAATTCTCGCGGACCTTGCTTTCCAGAAAAATCGCAAGTTCAACCTACGAGATTCGAGTAACGTGTAGTCCACAGATCCACACTTGTGGGAAATTGTGTAAACAATGCTACTGGACTTGCTTTAAAGTGTGAAAACGCTCAAGTGTTTTGTGCATCGTTCCGACCGTCAATTATCTCGTGTAAGAGATCATAAATTTCAATGCCTAAACAAGCATTCACGTAACAGTGGTATGCTTAAATCCTTCAAGCTTCTGTTAATGGTATTTGATTTTAGATGTTAATTCATACTTTTTTGAAAACTTCTGAAGAAACAGTGTAGATGATGATTACTTCGAGTAAATCTGAAATGAGTTTTATTTAAGTTATGTTTTATAAATACGGCAGACACAGTAACTGAGCTACGTAAACATTATTGCTACATCACTAGGTTGATACATTTACCTAGAACAATTTCAACAAGATACAGTTTATGTTGCGGTCAAACATTAATTCTATCTAAATATGTACCGAGATCACATGCGGAAAATAGAGGTCAATCTGGTAACTCGTTTCGTGGTTAAGACCTTAGCCTTTTCTCTGGACTGTTCCGGAATTGGAGATATCGGAGGCGAACGAACTATTTCAATAACACGTCTGATCTAATGTCTGTCCAGTCAAGGCTTTTTTTGTAATAAATGCATATACCTACTGCAAAGCACCAACATAGTTCTGCAACAACAAAACAAACCTTGCAAAGATTAAAAAACCGGTTACTTTCGATCGATGAACTGGATATATTTTTTACCTTTCCATTTATGTCCGTTAAGATTGCAACTACGCATGTCTTTGGTTGGTGGCTTCTTTCTTGGCGTTGTGGCAAATCGAGGATTGGGCCATGAAGTTTTACTTCTGTGAAGTTTTGAATAAGCTGTCATGAGTTGAAATACCAATCATTTGGAAAGGTTAAAAAATAAAACAAACACATTGTCAAACATTAAACAGCTGCTTCTTTAGTTTGAGTTGTTTAAACTAAAAAGACTAATACAAATGCTCAAAAAACGAATAAACTCAGATTTTTTCTCATAACCAAATAAATTTTTCTCATCTAAAGTAAATAACTTCTTCATAACTACTTGTGTTCAATTCAATTGCATTACTTTGAGTGATAGTCTGCTTTACAAATGTAATAACATCTTTAAAAAGAACATACGTTTCGAACGGTGTGTAAAATTGAATGTCATTGGGTGGAGAGCAGCATTTAGCAATTTAGAATGTTTATGTTCACCAACCACCAAACAATCAATTGGCCAATTTCCCTCACTTTAACGAAACGCCAATGCGTAGACCATTCATTCAAGGTATTATTGACTTTAGTTGTGGCATTGGGATGTACCGCCCATGATACTCCTCCGACATCTAACATACAATTTTACCTCGTATGTGTCACGAATAAAATTGTTTGCCAACGGTAAATATTACGTGTTCGCCGCAATCAAATTATTGTTTTGCAGCACTCAACGAAACTGCAGTGATAATTTAAAATTTAAACTTTTACGCTAGCAAAAAACGGTTTCACTTCAGCATATCCGCTTGCTGTATCTGTGACGAATAATTGCCTTTGAAATTTGATATTTTTTTCTTTGTGAAATTCCATCACGTTCAAAATAGTCAACTCCATTCGAACATTCCATCAAGACTTTCAATCAGTTAGTTCAAACCAGGTCACAGTGAATATTAGGTTTTTACAATGGCGCATGTTCATCGGCCATTTTCGTTTGCCACATTGTATGGATACTACGACATGATACGTACGCTTTACTTAGAACAAATGAGCAATGTATATCGGCAGTCTTCATAGGGTGGTTCATCAAATGAGCATAAACCCTACTTTGGTAATTAAGACTAGTGTTAATATTGGGAAAAACACATGTCACTGCAGGGAACCAGTAAGGTTTAGTCATTTGCAGTGAATAATCTATGATATGTAATTATAAGGAACTTTAAACAAGCTGATTTCAAATTCCTTTATTTATCGTTTATCCTTCTTCTTTATCTCTTCTATGTGAGAAATTAAAACTTTTTGAATATATCAAATAAGGTTCAGGTCAAGCAACCCATAGTGGAATGCTAGTGTGTCCCTCGATTCGCAAATATGTTCCGTGGACGGAGCGAATTCCATCATTCTAACAGAATTGGATGGCCTATTCAGATTTGGCAGCTCATAGTGGAACAATGTCTCCCAACCCCTTTTCATTCAGATTTAGCTGACGTGTGTACTTCTATTAACGCACGAAAGCAAGTAAATTTAGTAAATTCAAAGGAAGCTGCACCACTGTAAAATAAAGTGTATTTGTAACTAAATGGATTTCTTTTTCCTAGGTATCGTTCAATAACAAAGTGTAAACAGACGTAACTTTTATAAGAACACTGCAGTCATTTCATGCGACCATCACAATGATTGTCACTACTCAAATTACCAATGGTACGTACGATGAGATTCTTTTGTTCTTTAACATCAGTTCTCACTATGGACATGCTAATAAGCTATTTGAAAAGTTAGCATCACTATTATTATTATTATTTATTTTTTTTTCAAATATCCCATTTTTCATTTTCACTACAGGAACTATCCCCAAACGCTTTATAGTGACGATCATGATATTCGTTGCTTGTACTGCATCGTTCATGCTGCGTGTGCATATGTCGATAAATCTTCTAGCCATGATACAGCCAATTACTCCAGCTACCACGAACGATAGCACGGTGTTATCACATAGTACTTTGAACAACACATTAATCCAAAGCTCGAATGACACATCCGACACCGCCGATATAATCTCTCCTGTTAAAGCTGCAATCAATTATGGGCCCCGCTACAATTGGAGTCAGAACGTGCAGAGTCACATTTTGGGCGCCTACTTTTATGGATATCTGCTAACTTCACTTCCCGCAGGACCACTAGCGGAACGATATGGGCCACAGCGCTTGATCGGCTACTCCTTCCTGCTCTGTGCATTTGTAACGGCCCTCTTTCCGCTGTTTGCAGCCATCGATGTCTGGGCTGTCATAGCTGGACGCTTTCTAATAGGTGTTCTCAGCGGTTGCGTGTACCCAACACTACACAACGTTATCTCACGATGGATACCCCCGAACGAAAAAAGCAAAGCCGTCGCCTGCATTGCCGGCGGAAGCACATTCGGCACAGTTATAACCTGGCCCTTCGCTGGACTTTTAATAGAGCACTTCGGATGGGTTTACGCCTTCTACGTACCGGCCATCATATCCGGGATTGTCGCAATCGTCTGGATTTGGCTCGTGTCGGACACTCCCGCTGAACATAAAACGATCACCAAAGAGGAGCGCGAATTTATCGAAGCTTCATTTGGTAGCACAGTATCGAAAAACAAATCCCGACCTCCTTTACTTAAAGTGCTCAGCTCTCTTCCATTCATTGCCCTCATCCTGTCACACTACAGCAGCTTCTGGGGGTTAAATTTTTTCGTTACCCAAGCTCCAAAATTTATGAACGAAGTACTTGGTTTCAAGTTGGCAAACGCGGGATTCCTCTCCAGCCTCCCTTACTTGGCGCGCATGTTTTCTGGATTTATTTTTGGTTACATCGGCGACACACTGCGCAGCAGATCAATTATGAGTGTTACAGCGTTACGGAAATCTTTCACCTTGTTTTGTATGTACATTCAGTAAACTTAATCAAAAGCATGTGCATTTATTTCAATCATTTACCATTGCAGCTCACTTCCTGCCAGGCGCTTTCTTGATTGCACTACCATTCATTGCAGAAGATCCCATTGTAACGGTCGCATGTATTGTTGCCTGTCTCGGATTTAACGGTGCTTCTACAATCACCAATCTCGTTAATGCTCAGGATCTTGCCCCAAATTTTGCCGCTACTTTGTATGGTATGATGAACTTCCTAGCAACAACCGCCGGTTTTCTAGCCCCAATGATGGTTGCCTTTTTTACAAAAGAAAAGGTAAGATATCTTAAGAAATCTAAAGATTCCAATTGTACAATCGCTTTAATAATGAATATTATTTTAGAGTACAATGGATGAATGGAAGTACGTGTTTCTTATAACGGCCGGATTTTACATTATCTCTGGAGCCATTTTCACCGTCTTTGGATCAGGTAAAGTGCAAAAGTGGAACGAAGTCAAGGAACAGTCGGCACCCAAGCCTTAGCACAACAGTGTGCTATTTTTGGAACAGGAATAAAACAAACATTTGTTTTTGCTCATACTCATGCTTATGCTCATGAGACTTTTATAAGATGAAATGTAATCTTTAAATTAATTTTATGTTTTGAGACATCTCAATGAAAATATAAAGTTTGAGTATCACGATGATAGTTCAAGTCGTTCTCTAACTCTCGTATAACTGAAGTCTAGCTAATGGCAACATATATCTCACAGTGAAGTGCAAATTAAAAATAAAAACCTTAGCAACAGCGATCTGAAAACAATATAGCAATTAGTAGTTTCAAAATATTGTCTTCCCAACAATAGTTAAATGAAAACATAAACTTTTATAATTTTTTTTAACTTAATTTTTTAACCGTTCGCGGAATCAGACCCAATACCAAGCATGCATTTGGTTTTTTTGCTTTTCTTTAAAAATAAAACTATAAAAAAAGGCTTTCTAAATTTGATTAATTTCCCAAGGACGGTCATTCAATGCTTGATATTGAAAATGTATGATTATCGTACCTTAAAATTTAGTAATTCATGTGTACTTTACAACTTATATCAAGTTCAAATTAAATGTTGGCATCGAGCAATTTTGCTGAACAAAATAGACTTACTGTTCCTAACTAGGCAGGCCTCAACTTGAAATCCATTCTGCCAAGTGATGGCCGCTTTGAACCATACTTTATAGCCTTTTTGATTTAGACTACGCACTCGTCTATTTTTTCTATCACATAACTCATCCGCAGCCGCTTCTACCATTTATATTAAAATAAGGTTCATCATGTAATAGTTCTCGTAAGTATGGAGTTTTCCTTCAACATTAACATGGAATCACATTTGTATATAATTTCTTTCAGTAGAAATATAATAAAAGTCAAGAAGTCCATTGGCTTTGATTTATCTGCGAAGCTTTTTTGTATAATTTGACGAGTAAACGTAGTTGACAACAAGCAATTAAACATATCATGCGTTTATATGAAACAATCAAAACTGAAGTTGAAGGACACAATACGACTTCTAAGTTATACTCCATACAACATCATTCTTTTAGCACACACTTTTCCTACCAGCTGGGCGTACGTTGAAACGTCCGGTACGTCCTGTGCAACCAACTGAAATGAGAAAATAAGAACATATCCAGACAGAATAAGAAGTCGTTCCATTTGAGTTTATCCGCAATAACTTTACCGTATACTCTGAATATCGCAAATACGATCTCCCAACAAGCAAAAGAACATCCTGTAAATCTTGTTCAGTTGGCTTTTGTGCATCCTCCACTGATTGATCTTCGTTAAGCCGGTTATACTTTCGTGCGTCAAGCTTGGACAATATATTTTTGTCAAGTAAGTGCCAAGTATAAGCCTCCGGACAGAGTAGATGAGAGGGTTGTAGGCTACTTTTGTATCGCATTTTGGCACACGAATGTATATAAAATCCCATGTAATAGCTTGTAATGCTCGGATTGACACGATGTCTTGCTCTTGTGAACGCAAGTTCTCTAAAAATACAACATAAAACAATTAACATATATTAAAACTTTATCAAAATACATAATAATCAAACGTACCTTAGCGAACCATAAGTACCAAGTGAAAGAAATCTGAACTCTGGATCATAGAAAAAATACACAGAACTAATACATAGCGGCAATATGTCGATCACACCCACAGCAATCAAACGATCATCCAACCAATACTGTTGATGGAAAGACCCAAAATCTGCCGAACCCTAGAAAAAAAACACCGAACGACAAACGAAATAAGACCTCAGTGAACGGATTATCCGACGAGTCGAATCAGATACACAATTTTTACAGTAGGTTGAAAAAGGTAAAAGCAATAAATCCCATCTTATTGAATGCCATTACTAGCGGAGCTGGTTGTTTGTCTACAACAGCATTTTTTAAACATAGAAATGGCCTCTTATGAACATTTTGCAATTGGATAATTCAATAGATTTATTTTTGTTCCTAGGGGATCTTCAGGGGTAAGAAATATATTAATTTAAATATGCCAGCTAAATTTATGGAATATTGGCGAGATTTGCGGAACGAGAACAGTATTTTTTAACCAACTACTTTGGCGCTGGAGCTTGTATGGTTTAGGCTGGACTTGAACAATAACGGATTGGTTCAAGAATTCTAAAATCGATCTTTGGACTGGACAACTCCTCCACCGATATGGGGGATCCCAATTTGTTGTATTAATACCAGGTAGCGATCATGCTTCATCGTAATGAACTAAGAAATGTTGTTTCAGATGCTTGGTAAAATATCGAAGACTCGACAACTCCTGATTTGAAGTATCCCAAATCGAATATTTAAAACTGCAGACAGGAAAGGTAGTATTTCCTGTTACTTAAATGTTTTAAAATGAATAGAAATAATTACTTAATAGCTTACACTGATGAGTTCTTAAGTGCCTCAGTAAAAACTGAACAGTAGCTTTAAACCTGATTTACATCTGATGTAACTTTTAAAAAGCTTAAACGTAAGACTCTCTACCCTTTTAAGGAAAAAAATTGATAACCAACTAAAGTCAGCAAAATGAAGACATACAGTGGCTCCCAAAAGTGAAGGTACAGTGTCTATTAGCGCATTTAACCCCAATTATCTTGGTCAATTCTCATTGTAGAACTAAAAGTCTACAAGCATATGATAGTGGAACTTATAACGCACCAAATAAGCCCCTAACGAGATTTTTATAGGACAAATCGGCTTAGTTTTAAGCCATTAACTGAAAAAACACCATATCGAGAACTCACAAAAGTCAATTTGTTGAAACTCTAAGACTTGGTCAAGTAGGCTTAAGCAGTTATGACATAAAGGGTTCAGCACAGCTTTCAAAATTGTTTCACGCGTGATATCCTTGGTGTTTTCAATTTTGTTGCGAAATGGAGGAGTCAAGAAAGGAAACTGGCGTTGAATTGAGGAAATTAATTATTTCACTGTATTGCAAAAGATATTCAATGTGAAAAGTTGGTGGCATAGTTGGGCGGACACATTCTACAGTCCAAGATGTCATCGACAGATGGTGATACGAAGGAAGAGTGAAAAATAGTCCACGAGCTGGGAGAAAAAGAATATTATCGGCAAATGATGGAACACTAATAGTCCGAAAAGTACGGCAAAAACCAACCGTCAGTGCTCCAAAATTAGCTGAACAGATGTCGGACACTATTTCAAGGTCAGTTTCTGCTGAAACTGTCCAAAGAGTGTTAAGAAAAACTGGTTTAAATGGGAGAGTAGCACTAAATAAACCTTTCATATCTGCTACCAACAGGAAAAAGAGATTATAATTTGCTAAAAAATATGTTAATATGCCCATAGAATTTTGGTCGGATGTACTATTCATCGACGAAACCAAGATTAATCTTTTTGGTAGCGATGGTCGAAAAATTGTGTGGAAAACGAGAAATACGGAGCTTCACGCGAAGCATTTGATACCAACCATCAAGCATAACGGTGGAAACGTTATGTTGTGGGGTTCTATGGCCGCAAACGGTGTAGGAAACATGGAGTTCATTGAAACTACCATGCACAAAATGGTGTTTCTAAACATCTTAAAGAGAAACGTCAAAGAAAAAGTGGCAAAACTGCGACTTCCGGCAGTTTGCTTTTCCCAGCAGGATAACGATCCGAAGCATACTGCGCGTTTGGTGCAAGAATGACTGCTGTATAATGTCCCAAAACAGCTGAAAAAGCCGCCACAGTCACCGGATCTGATCCCTATAGAGCATTTGTGGCGTGAAGTAAAAATCTGGGTCCATAAAAGTTACCTGACTAGCAAGAGTAACCCTATATCAAAAATAACTAGAGTTTGGGAAAGTATCGAACCAGAATTCACGAAAAAACTAGTTTTTTCGATGCCTCGTCGCCTGAAAGCCGTCATTGATGCTAATGGAGGCCAAACGAAATATTAAAAGCGGTCAATACATCCTTTGTTATCATAATTCGCAACGTGTACCATGACTTTTGTGAGTTCTCGATATGGTGTTTTTTCAGTTAATGGCTTAAAACTAAACCGATTTGTCCTATAAAAAATCTCGTTAGGGGCTTATTTGGTGCGTTATAAGTTCCACTATCATATGCTTGTAGACTTTTACGGCTACGATGAGAATTGACCAAGATAATTGGGGTTAAATGCGCTAATAGACACTGTACCTTCACTTTTGGGAGCCACTGTATATGCTTAAAACAGCTGTAAATTTGAATTTAATGATAAAATCAATAAGTATTTTCAAAGAGCACTCTTCATTGTGATAACTTTCAATGATTGCTTGAAGCTGAATTTTATATTGTATAAACAATATTTTTCTTACGGTTGGGTTTCATACGGCTGGTGGACCCTAAATACAAACCCAGAAATTTATTTAAAAACTTTTAAATCGTACCTCTTTCATAGAGCAATACTTTGAAACCATTTCAATTGCAGAAGAAAGAAAAAAGCTTCCACAACTTCATCAAAAACGTTGCTTAAGCTCCGCATCCGATCTTGAAATATTAAAAGTGCATAGATGACTATATGTATAACAAAAAGGAAAGTTAACACATCAATAATAAATGTATGACTAGTACCTTTAACGGTGATTTTACCAAAAAGTCGAGATAGTCCGCAACCGAACCAGGAGGATCACTATGAATACTCGTCTGATATTTGACATAGAGTGCGTAAGAAATGTCCAGGCTTTCTTGAAACTTTTTCCCGCCCGTGGGTAGCGTCACAATCTGATACCAGTTTATGTTACAAATGAAAAAGAAAAAAACAAGCCAAAATTAGTAAGACCAATTGGTTGCAATAATTACCTTAAGGGGAGAATTAATAAGAAAACGTTTGAATCGTTCCATGCTGAGTTTGGACGATGCTTCTTTGTGTATGCTTTGCTGGTAACTACTGTATAGCCTAAACGTTGTAGGGGTAGCACAATCTTTGGACCGAATTAATTTTACCTGAAAACCAAAAATAACACAATTCAGCTCATATGTTTTCAATCGTAGATGGAACAAGATTTGTTCCAAAAATAAAAGCAATGTTCTATTTGAACGTACCGTCAAACGATGGGCTGATGGTTCATTTTCCTTTGGAGTTTCGGACAGAAAATCTTCCAGCGACTTTTCTTTGTTATGACCCTTTCCAGCTTGCATCAATCGTTCCAGCTCTTCACCGGCAACCCCTTTCTTCTGTAGTTTATCTCGCTTTCGTGCAATTCGCATAAGTTTTGCTTTCTTTGGTACATCACTCAAAGCCGGATTGGCCATGCCATGCGAAGGTTTTGAGGCTTCGGACACGTTTTCACTCAGGTCTTTCGATCGAGCTTTATTGGTTTCAGTAGTTTCTTTTGCAATTTCCATGGCAGGCTCCAAACATTCCAAATCAATTGGTTTTGTTGGCATATGCGGCGTCTCGATGTGCTCGTGATTCGAAGCCCCAATCTCACCGACAGATTCTGAATTTTCTTCTTCATTGGATTCTTTTTTCCCATCACGGAGGAATTTGTTCATGCGCTTAATTATTTTTTTGTGTGACTTATTTAACCGAAAATTAAGCGCATCGCATTTAATAGTATACGACGGACAGCAGGTAACATCCATGATTGGTTTGTAACAATAACTACCAGAACGACGCCAGCCTCGATCGATTAGATCTTGGTAATCTTCACAGCTGAGTTTATATGCCCACATGCCTAAGTAAAAAAGAATAGATTGAACCATCATTTTGTTCTTTTTACAAGCTGCCACTTCCATACCATAAGAGTGGCAAGAGTCCGATTGCTTGCAGTAACCACACTGATAGTTAGAATGTTTGTCGTAAAATTCTACCACAGAAAACGGCATACTTTTGCTGACGATTTACGACGTATATCTACTATAATAGAAGAACAAAAATTTCGTAGACTGTTTTGATGACTCTTTAAGGAATATATTAGTGGTGGCAGAATCGGGATTTGGAGAGTCAATCCCTTGACGGATTCGATCGGGTCGGACTCGGATCAGATTTCATTCGCTTGGAATTTTGATTAAATTTGATTTGTTTGATTTGACGCGATTCACGATGACACGAGGTGAGTCTCAAAAGTTACGATACGAGTAAATATTGACAATGTGATTGCTTAAAATCGTTTGTCCTAGTTCTTAAAACCAATCTGAAGATACTGTCATCCACGCTACAATCTAAGATGAGATATTATCTTCAGTGCCTACGCTGGGAAATACGAAACGCAAACTCTACCCTCAGAAAACGCACAGCTGTCAAACTAATGTCAATCTTCCGGAAGCTAATGCTCTCTCTTTTTCCGGTAAATTTCAGCCGATTGCAGTAGACGTTCTCGGACCGCTACACAATTTATAGCGAAAATGGTAATTTCCTTGCTTAAATGGCTTACTTGTGTTTCGATTGCGTGCCCAAATCGCTTGATTGTTGTTCCATGGAGAAAATTTCAATAGGCAATCGGTACACGTGAAATATCTTAATGTTTGGTTTTGCGCGATACGCATAGTTCTGCGCTTGTTGACATGTACACTTGCAGTCTGCTTGGCAGGATAGGGTCATGTTTATAAATGTGCATTTTCATACATAGAAAACTTAACGTGTGCCCTTTTTGTCTTTATTTCAGTCGCTCGTGATTCCTGAAAAGTTCCAGCACATCTTGCGTGTACTCAGTACGAATATTGATGGAAAACGCACTGTTCCAATTGCGTTGACGGCCATCAAGGGAGTCGGTCGTCGCTACGCTCATGTCGTGCTGAAGAAAGCCGATGTCGATCCGTTCAAACGTGCCGGTGAGTGCTCGGATGAAGAGGTCGAGAAGATTATTACCATCATCTCGAACCCACGACACTACAAGATCCCCGACTGGTTCCTGAACAGACAGAAGGACATAATTGACGGAAAGTACATGCAGCTGACTTCATCGAACATTGATTCGAAACTGCGTGAGGATTTGGAGCGCCTAAAGCGAATCCACGCTCACCGTGGTATGCGTCATTACTGGGGACTGCGTGTCCGTGGTCAGCACACGAAAACTACCGGTCGTCGCGGTCGTACTGTCGGTGTGTCCAAGAAGAAGTAAGCAACAGAGTAGAGAAACAACACATTTTTCCATCATATGTGAATTGATATCGTACCAAAAGCAACGGAGGAAAGGAGAAAATACCGGATATTTGCTGATGGGTTTCGATGTGCAACGATACGAAAGATGCAAGTATCACTCAGAACATTCGTGAAAGTGTGGCGTGAAAAGAACTATTTGTAGATATTCAGGCATCTCGTGTATTTATGGTGATGCTTAAAGCTGTCTAATAAATAGTTCTGTTGTGAAAAGGAACAGCTTGGATTTGTTTCTTTCTGGCAGTAAGATTTCATTCCGAAATAGTGATGTAGTTCAAGTTACGAATTATCTATAGTTATGAGAAATAGAATCTATTTCAAATTCTCTTGCACCTTGTACATCTTTGAATAACCCGACTCTACACCGCTCTTTCCTTTTTGAACAAATAAATTTCTACACTTGTTTCATCCTCCTGCAGAGTTGCATTTTATGTTAGGAAATGATTGCAGTTTTCAGTTGATAGTACTTTGATTTTAGTTCTTCAAAAGATACGAACTAAGATTTGTTTTAAAAGAAATCCTACGTAAATTGTTTGTTGGGTAGTTATTTAATTCAATAGTGTAGTTACATTTATCTTGTCGCCAGCCCGAAATATTGAAAACACTCGTTTGTTTGGCTGGTAAGAAATCGCAACGGTCGTGGGCACAAATAATCCTTTTGTAAATAATTACGACACGCATATTTTATCCAACTGGAAAGTACGTAAAGCGAGATTTATAAGACAAGAGACTAGGCTGAGCGGTCTTGGCCTG
>KE525334.1:353017-374482 GCA_000441895.2 Anopheles sinensis
ATATTGATAAAGGTTCTTGTGTTTAAAGTAAAAATGTTAACGCGAATTAGCGCATTGCCAAATTACTATACTAAAGGGTACCAAAAGTAACACTCGTTGAAATGGTCGTTAACGGGACATGCTGGTTCAAACAGACAAATCAAGTTTCAGATAACTTTAAAGAGAAGCCTAAAAAAACCCATGTGATTCAAATTTGCTCATTGGTAAAATAAATGTATACTTATCAATCGTATTCAGATTTTAACCAAGCTGTTAACAAAGAAGTACTGCAATGTGAAAGAAATGTACTTATATGGATCTAGAGGACTGATATGTCGTTTGGATCGCTAACAGCAACAAAAGCAGCAATAAAGCCATCACCCTCAGATGAGAAATTGTTGCTTGATGTGGACGGGCGCCTCACGACAGAGGCCAGAGGTTTAGACTGGAATATCATTCCAGTTTGGTGGCAGTGTTGTGAGCTGTCTAGTGTTTGGTTTTTGCTTAAAAAAGGAGGACCACTCGTAAGATCAACATCTTCGCTATTTATTCTTAATCGTGGCGTTGACGGACGCATGCTAGGTGACCAATGTTTTAATTTTTTATGGTTTTGGTTTAAAAGGACAGTTCAAGAATAATCAAGAAAACGGGAAAGAGAAAGACAGAATAGATATACATTGATAGAAAAAGTGAGGTCGGGACGAATATAGTGAGTGTTAGGGTGTTGTTAAAGCTATGGAGTCAAATAGTACATTAGTCACGTGCAAGAGTATTCTTAATGACAACATAAAGTTAAACATAAAAAATACTCGAAAACCCTTGCTTCACATACATTGACAACAAAACCCTAACAGTCAGACAAAAAACGGAAAATAATCAATGGGTGAAGGATCTTACCTTACGAGTTCTCGTTGCAGGTCGGACATAATTTTACTGCACTGGCCGTAATATCGCACTTGTGCCTCGACGAACGAATGAAGGTGTCGAAGGTGGGTCCCCTGTGTAGTACTTATTCCTTCCAATAGTAACTTTGTTATTTCGGCCTGGCGGTCAAACTCAGACTGTGCTACTCGAAGATCCCTTTCAGCCTGGAAATGTAATTATTTATGAGATCTTTGTAATATGTTCTTATCCGTAAAATACATTTGAACAAGGAAAACAAACAACAAAACATTTTTACAGCCGATCTACATCACTAGTGCTACGCAATCGATGGTAGGCAATAGGTTATTTACTTAAACAACTATACCTGCTCTAACGCCACTTCTGGCGATATTCCGTCCTTCTATGCGTTGTTGCATTTAATAAAATTATGAATTGATAGATTTATTATTTCCGGTCATAAACTAATGGAAAACAATATGTGCTTGTTTGGCTTGCAATAAATAGGTTAACATTACTTAAGGCATAAGAAGCTGGCCTATAAGTAATACTGATATTATTGTTATGTTTGCTCCATTAATATAGTTCCAAAAAAGTGTTTTTCGATTTACTGCAAGTAACCATAATTAAATTGGATATTTCTTACCGCTTGTTGGCCAATCATGCTGCGGGCTTTACGTACCCGATTTTTGCAAGCATCTAGATCCAAGCTATATGACCAAAAGAAAAAGTTAATAATAATTGTCAACCCAATGTTCTTTTTATACGTACCGTTTGCTTTCAAGTATGCCTTTCTCCTTGGTGATAGTTTTCATTTCACCATCGAGGAACTTTTTTAATGGTTGAATGAAACACATTCCTGCGGAGCCGATAAAATCACGTTCGCAAGAACCCAGTTTCTGTTCTGCTTGACCAACTTTGATAAGTGCGCTGCCATAGGGTCCATCCTGGCCAAATTCCCCGCCAGCTTCGATCATATCTAGCCCAAGGTATTCTAAGTTGCACAAACGTTTGGGTTTTTGTTTTTCGATTTTTGCAAATATAAAATCTTCCACTCGATTGGCCGGATTAGGTACAATTGCTGCCTCTGTGTCTTTGACAATCTTTTCCGTCCACAATTTTGCCGAATCTGAGCGTTCACTCAAATGTTCGAATCTTGCATCCATTTCCGTTTTCTCCGATGTGCCAAGCTTTTCCTCGGTGAGCTGAAAAATATATTACGCAAATAATTTAACATGCGCAGCCAAAACAATGCGTAATTTGTAAAATAAACAAACAGCTGTTCTGCTTTTTGGACCATACCTGCACCACCCGGGACAGAGTTGAACCCGCTCCTTTTACGAACTTTTTCACATCGAACTCAGGCATTTTGATATTCATTTTAAGGCTTTAGAAAACAACTGCGAGCCCTGGCTATGAACTAGATACACCACGAGCACAATTTCGGATTCTCTAAACTTATCGTTGTTAGCTTCTTAGGAATAGCTAAAGTAGACTTGTATTTTAATGTTGACACGGAAATTTTCACGCACGAGAAACAAATGAACAATGCGACTTTATGTTGTTCTGCAAAGAACCGTGACATTTATTATTGATTTTTCTCTACTTTCTTTTGACTAGTGTTGGCAGAATCGGGATTCAAAAGACTCGAAGATTCGGTTCCTAGAGCGATTCTAAAGATTTGAATCCCATTTGAGTGATTCTAAAGATTTGATTCGATTGGGTCTCCTATCAGATTTTATTAGCTTGCGATTCGAAACAGATTTGATTTGTTAGGGACTCGGTTTGATTTGATTCAGACTTGATGTGAATCTATCTGAATTTGATGTGAATCGATCCATACACGAGGTGAGTCGTATTACTTGGGTTCCATGAACCATCGTCGTCTCCATGAACCTTGATCATTCATATCAACAAACTAGTGACAGTGGCGCCAAAAAAGTGTTAGTGGATCGCTGTTGTCTATTCTGGTTTGGGGAAAGAAGAACTGAAATGTAAGTTTTTTTCATTTGTGTTCTCGGTTAATTAATAATGTTCCATGTTGTACCAATGTTTCGGATATGTGACGATAGGCAAAGCATTTTTGTAGAGCAAATAAGTTGGCAACCTTAGCGAATTCGTTTATTTCTGTTAAATTGTACTGCCACTAATCTTAAAATGGATTGACCAGTTTATCGCATGCGTATTCAAAGCAGCTCAAAGATACAGATATTCATTTGTACAGATCGCATACGATCCCGTTTAATATGCTTCCCCAATTCTGCAGATAAATGTTTTCACCAAAGTTTATCAACAGTTGCTTATTTTTCCCGTACGAAGATAATATACTACGTGGATATTCGTATCCTAAACTGTCGGTACCCCATTTGAGTCGGACAATGTACAAAATATCAGGAAAGAGGACAATTTGTTCGTCCAAGCTCACTTGCAGGGTACCATTGAATGCAACATCACAGATACGATGATCTTTTTGATATATTTTCTGTCGCGTCTTATTACATTTGGTGGATATTTCGACCGTCAGCTTTTCCGTGTACGTGTCCTGGCGTACATCGGTGACGTTTAGTTGCGGCAGCATTCGACTGTTGATATTTAATGATTTTATCACAATAAACCGATTGGTGCTTATACTGGCCTCGAAGTTCATCTCATCACCGATAATTAACGGACGGACTGCTTTATAATGTATGCGTTGCACCGGAATCCACCCACACTTGTCGCCCGTTATAGGAGTAAAATGTGTATAGTTGCAGCTTACTATTGTATCTTTCAAGGAATCGGGGAGCATTATATCCTCCAGCACAGTCTTGATGCTGTCTCTACTCACTTTGAGACGGTTTTGTTCGCATTCTGCTATGCACCAAGCTCGAATCATGCAAATAATGTTATCCCTTACTTCATAGTTGTCTTCCAATATGAGATCGACGCAGTTTTTTGAAAGATGATGGTTGCTTTCGAGAATAATGTTGCTTAAGCTCATACCAGAATTGAGGAAATGTTTAAGTACGCACATACACGAATAGATAATATCATCGAGATTCATTTGATACGCAATATCGAGTATTTTCAAAACGTTGTGAGGTTTGATATTCTGGGCAAAGTAGCTTACGCATTGTTGGTGCAAACTATCGATCATGTACTTCTCAGCGCAGTAGTACAGTTCTAGCAGCTCTTCGATGTTTTGAATCGCTTCGAAGTCTATTACTCCCGCATAGATGTAGTCCATCAATCGTTCAAATACCCCTGGCTTAATGTCCGCAATTTTTACTGTTTGTTTCTCTGCTAACGAGCCGTAGAACATTGTTTCGAAAACAGGACTAGCTGCTCCTAGAATCAACTTGTGGCAATGGAAGATCATGTCACCTACTCTGAAGGAACAGTCCACCAGGTGTTTGTTTTTACGAAGCTCGTTGAAACGCTGCCCAAATTCATCGGTTTGATGTTTTGTCCTGGCGTCGTCTGATGCCTCCTACAATATAGAAGAATATTTAATGTTTATTAGCACACATTAGCAGAAGTGTATCGCATTGTGTTTGTTAGTTTGATGGAAATTTCTTTCATGTTTTAAAAAAAAGAGAATATTATTCATCTTTTGATGAAATATGCTCAAATAAATTTAAATTATACGTTTGTACCACCGTTCCACAAAGGCAAATAGAAAATGACCTGATATATTTTATAAAGCCACTTTGCCTATCTTGTGTTTGTATGGCACGGTCGCTATGTGCAGCCCCCAATAGTCCATTGAGCCTGGATCTGGTTTCCTGAGAGACGATTCATACATGATTTAAAAGTCAGTTTGTCCATTACCAGTTATGGGCTAAAGTAGCTGAGGACAAGGTATGCTATCCTGTTAAGGCATGTTATCATTCTTTCCGTAAACATTGACTTAACGCGATTCTGCATAACTCCTTTCTCGACATGGGCAGCCGATACCTTTATGAAGGCAAATCGAGTTTGCATCTCTCCTCAAACAGGTGCTATCTTTCTGAAAATGTGATTATTGATCCCGAAACATTCCCTTTTTTTATTACAGATCAACATATATCAAACAGAATTTTCAAGGACTTCTGCAAACTTCTTTCTTGGCATAACGACCGTCTTCGTTCATTCGCTTGCTCTATTAAAGACTTGTTCCCTTTGAGTAGGTGGAAAGTATCAATCCTTCAAAAAAAAAAATGCATAGAGTGGAAAATAAAGTTTTGACCATTTCTGGTCACCGTACGATTCATCAACGGATCAGAAGAAAAGATAAAATTGATAAACACTAGAACCACCGGAATTTTGACGCGAGCAACTCTACCGCGACCAGTCAAAATGACTGGTGATTGTTTCGTGAGCAATTTCAACGCCCTGCTATATGGTTAATGTATATTTATATAGATTATGTTTTAGGAACCAAAAGGGATCGTTTTCGCATTTGATTTCTTTCATGACTGACTACTCTATTGAAGCTATGCATGAATTTTGGAGCGACAAACAGCTTTTACTAGAGCACTTCACTGCTTACAAAAGATAAAGTGTTGCTAGAACCAAAACAAGCTATATTCTTGTTTGTTTTTAGTTTTTATTCTTTTTATGCGTATTTTATTGTACCAGTCAAAATGACCCAAATCATAATTTATTTTCAACACTGATAAAATAAATTTTCAATAAATATGTAAAAGTCATGCATTAACTTCGCTGAAATCGTTCCACCAAAAAATGTATTGCAATTGAAAAACACCGTTGTTCTAGTATTAAGATTAACTAGGTACTCAAAGGTATTACTTCTAACTTTCGTCAATTGCGGCCGAACGAAAACAAAAAATGGTTATCCTTTAACATAGTATTTACTCTATTAATTTCGTAGCCAAAAGTGCACCTCCGCACTAGGTTGATAATATATAACAAAAGAATTGAAAACAATCCCATCAGTATTTTCATCGACTATGGCAAAACATCGGGGCAACTTCTGTAAACTTGTCCAATATAAATGATCAATTGTTTACAACAATTACATCATTTGTGATTCAGCATAAATCAATTCAATTCACTCAACCACAATTCAAATCAATTAATCTGTTGTTGTTCTTGTTACGAGTTTTTGGAACATGATTACGCTAGAGTGATTGTAGAGTTGATTTGTAAACCAACGAATCCAATCAAAGGGAAAACATGCATTTCGAAAGATAAGACACTTAAGTACGATTTTTACGATTTTTTAAAGTGATTTTGATTAAAAACAAAATCTCAGCGATCACCACAATCTTTCCTCTTCATCAGTTTTGTCTGCTTAGGCGTACCGACATGTACAGTTTTACAATTCAAGATCCAGCCTGTTTAAGATTCGAACACACGCATCCAAGTGGGTGGGCGCATTGGCCGGGTGCGTATCGCAAAGCATGCATATTTCATATTCACTTTGTTGCAAACTGCGACGTGAGTGAGAATAAAAGTTAACTTCAGGAATTTTGTGAGTATTCCTGAAAGGGACAAAATTAAAAAATAAGCTTTTTATTAGTGATACAACTGAAGAAAATATTATCCAAGCATCTGGAAGCTTGGTTTGAATCAATAAGGAATTGACTAGTATCGCCCAGAAGGATTATGTTAGCCCTTAAAAGAGTATTACAACTGATATGATCCTTCAATTGTTTAGTTTTTTTTTTAATGTATGGCGATGTTCCTCTTGGCTGAACTTTTTTCAAATGCATTCTGCGAAACATCTTTTCAAGAAAAAGATATTGAATGTTGTGTAAACGGTTTGTGTTGTGTTTTGGAAATATCCAACACTTAAAGTAGTATTCTTTGCTCAAGCACAAATGATAAAAAATGCTCTATTTACAATCTCGATGGCTGCTTGAGGTCATTGTCCAACGGCACAACACAACACGCTGCTAGCTCTATTAAGTCTTTTTGTGGTGGTGTGTTAAGACAGGTTTGATTGGTGCAGAGCTTTTTCAATAGCCGAGCCCCCGTAGATCGACCTTTTCCAGTTTTTCTTTCCTTTTTTCACATCACATTAGAACACCATCTTGAAAGTAATGTAATCAGGTCATGTATCAGACGATTTCATTTTAGTTATGTATTAAATCGCAAACCCAATCGAGCTGTCCGTATGAAGCAAATTCTACCTAACCGCTTAACTTAACATCGGGATAAACGTTGCCGGAAAGAGACAAAGCGTGTGAGAGAATAAACCCCGTGCAACTTGAACTTGACCCCCGTTTCATTGCTATGCCTCCTCTGTTGCTCGTAACCTTGGTTAGATCTTTCATTGGACTCATCGGACCTTGGAGCGGTTCGTTTAATTTGCCGATTATGTTTTTTTTTCTGAACTATCTACAATATGAACTGATAAGGTTTAAGTGCTACATTTACCTTTATATTCATAATGGTTGTTGTTAAACTGAAGATCCTTTCGCGTTGAAACTAGAAAAGAAAAAAGAAATTTAACACCAATTCTCATCTTCTTATTCACCATGCTCATGAACTGTTTTCTCTATCAAGTAACCACTGCTTCTAAGTACTAGCATTCACAATAAGAACACATATTACGTAATACTACATATCGCCACAAACACTTTCCGTGTAGCTTTACAGAATGGTAATTTTTCGAGACCTTTGGAAAATCCTCAACATGTAATGTTTATCCTTCCAGTAATAGCGATAGCTGCCACACATTGGTGTTGGACACGTTCCACCACTAACGCTTCCACTACTAAAGAATAAACAACTTTCGGGATGAGCCACCGGTAGAACAAATTTATAGAGCACCAAAGTTCACCAGAACGGACGGAGGACTGACCAGGGCAGAATCCAACGAAGTGAACATAAATTTGCTGCAATAGAACGTCTGCTCTGCTCACGCTACCCAACGCTGTGACGACGCAAATACACTGTCGGCGTAGCAGAGCGATCTTAACAGAAAAGTTCTATAGCACGCGTTAGAACATTTGCGTGTGTTGGTTTAATCGCCTGGTGCTATACACTTGTTATACCAGGGGTCGGCATACATTTCCTAAAAGAGGGCCAGATGATAAAAAAGAAATCGAAAGCGCATGCCGGATACCTTTAACGATGATTTAATGATTTAAAAGTAGTACTAAACGTATCTCAATAGTAAAAGTACGTAAAACATTGGTAAAAGATAAAATATGTGAAACCTTATCGTTTCCTTACCTTAAGTATTTCCAAGGCAACTTGGGGCCGGCGGTCGGCTTCGGGTCGAATCGGGGAACCGACGCGCGCAAGCTCATTAAAAAGGAACCCCTACGTTGAAAATATCCTTTTCCCTTTAACAAGACTGGTAATAAACAGTGAAAATTTCAAAACGTGCCATTCAAGACGTTTAGTAAAATCACTGGGTTTTTTTCACCACTTCACCCACACAGGGAGAAAGCGGTTTCATTTGCAACAATCCTACTCAAATTATTTTAATATATCTTCTCACTAGCGTACTTTCAGTAATTACAAATACTCAGCTTCGAGAAGTTTTCAATATCGCTAGCTTTATTTTGATTTCCCAATGGATATGAACATTGTATTCCATGAATGTAGCTTATTTGGGTGCAAAGCAAGCAAGTTATTGACGCCAGATTTTCAACGAGACCCACGACAGTAGGAAATTGGCGAAGGATCAATAACGCAACTTCGTTAGAAAATGTCTAACAAAAAGTATACGGGTATTGAATGAATACCTGGTTCAACAATTTCACTCTTCATTTTTGGCAAGAAAACTAACCTGATATCGAGAACCAATTCGATAAAAATTGAAAAAGGTTCTTTGTATGAAGCACTAAATTTTAATTACGGGCCGTGTAAAATCAGTTCGCGGGTGGATTTCGCCCGCTGGCTGGACTTTGCCGACCCCTGTGTTATACTAGTATACACTGAACTGGTAAGGTAGTCGTAGCAAAATGGACTTTTGGGGCTTTATGACCAACTCGATTGAAGGATAAATTTACACGCAAGAAACAGAATTGTTCTTTGAAAATCGTCGTAAGGTAGACAGTTTTAAATTCAGGATTGCCCAGTTCCAGGAATTATCTTTTAAATTTTTTGGACCAAAAACAAAATCTCGTCGATTAGGCACCACATTCCTTCGTTTTTCAAATAATAATCACACGTACAAAGCATAAGTGATGAGAGTGATGTTTGCTCTAAGATCTCATAACTGTGTTTACTGTCGTACCTGAATATGGAATAATCTCATCACAACAATTTACACACTTTATAAGAAACGATATCGATGTGCGTTTATGTGTGTCGTTCGTGTACCTGGGAACTATTTCTATGTATGTATGTATCGTATCGCGTATCGCGTGCATCAAAATCAGCTGATGATTATTTCTCAAATGTGTTAGCAGCCGTAGAGTATGGAAATTTGTTGTTTTAACCCCAATGAGTGTTTCAGCACATATGGGTATGTATGTAGATCGTGATATGAAGATTTCCACATTTAAAATAGTAGTCGGAAGTTTGAAAACAACCAGTACAGTGCTTGAATCTGTATAGAGATATTATATATTATTCTTAACTGAACCTTAAAAATTGAGATGATATTGAATTTGGATGAACTAAACGGTACTAGGATATGAAAATTCTGTTTTCCTGAGTATATAACTTATTTCGGTATGTTTGTTTTGGGATTACCGTGGAAGGTTTTACGAGAGGTCAGTTGATATTTTTCTATTTGTTCTTTGTGCAAAGGTCACGCTTAAAGTGTTTCGTGCAAACTTGGTTATAATTGTTTCTGATGGCCACCACTGATGGCCAATATGCGGTAAAGAAGGAGCGAGAAGATTTATAAAACAGTTCAATGTCTTCAGCACATGCCGCTATTCTTTTTACTTTAAATATATTATAGTACACCAGAAGTGAATATACAAACGCTATTACAAACTAGAGTTAAAGTTATGACTGGTAGTTGCATCGAAACGTCTCGTTGATTAAACAACAATTTCGTATATGCTTGAAGATACTTTAGAAATCTGAATCTTAAATATTTAAAAAAAAATTGGAAGCTAAACATTTATTTCATCCTTTTCGAGAAACTGAAGAATATGAAGCCAAAATGAAGCGTTAAGAATGTTTAGGTATTTATTTTAGCGCCAATTTCATGAATTCGTGTTTTATTACCTTATCTATACACTTGACTTTTTTTCATTTTTTTCACAGCTGTTGCCGCATTTGCATCCATGTCACAAACCATGTTACACCGTAGCAATCCGTACTACTTCCTCTTGTTTGTTCTTATTACTTTACGGTTTGTGCCAGAAGAGAAAAAGTCTACCGAGGAATATTTCAAAGAGATTTGCGAATATGACACCAGGAAGCTATGTCCTGAATGTTTTCCAAATTTGCCGAATTGCGATGAAATTTCTTTTACACCACTCAGCGGTAGCTGGTCAAATATAGTGAACAGCTTGACTAACGCACATAATGCACAAATTGGTACATTTGCTGGACATAGCTCATTAGCTGTCTCGAAGCGATTGAATCGATATTTTACAATTGAACAATTACTCCGTGAATTTTGTAAAATTCGATCAACGTCTGAATGCAGTTGGACAGATGAAGGAAGTGTTGATCGAGCAACAGATTTTTTGAAAGCATCGATACTAGAGGAATCTCGTGTTGACGGATGTGTTATTTGCCCTAGCCACAATAAGGAGCAATCATTACAGCGGTTCCTGGAGACAGTCGAACCAAAGATGAATAATTTGATGAAACTAATAATTATTCGCACAAATGTTCAGCCGCTTCTGTTGGCGCTCATGTCAGTTGGTTCAAATCTTTTCCCGGTTCCAACATTACTATATTCTTTCGGATTCAACACAATAGAAAGTTATGATGGAGAGCCGCTGAGCAACTTCTACGACTATCCCCTACTGAATCGCATGGTGGTTGCTCGCGAATTAATCAAAGCTGCTATCAGTTTTACAGTGGGAATCAACGGATTTCGGTATGAGCATACGTTGGATACTTTAAAGGTGATTTCAAAAATAATATTTTCTTTTTGTTGCTTTGCTTTTGCGTGAATTTGTGTTGTTAGATTCTTGCTAACAGATTTTAACCCAGATAACATTGCCGTAAGGTTTGGCAACGATCCAAATGAAATGTTCGTTTCGTTCGTGGATTTGGATAATCTCATATTGGTAGACAGTTTGGCTGATGGAATTACTGATGACTACAATTATCATGTGCACACAAAAATCGACTGTGATGGATGTTTCGCATATGTTCAAGCAGACATTTGTCGATATCGCAACAGTGATCTTAATTTGTTTGCGATATGTCAGGTAAGTCTGGTTGCAATAAAAAAAACCTCATTATTGAAGATTCCCTTTCGGAATATAAAGCCTTCAACCAAGTTCCAGTTAAATCTATAGAAAACTTGCGGGATTAAAACGGATCTGCTAAATTTGATATTTATTTATTTTAGACGTCAACATGCTATAGCATTTTGTGTAAAGTTGGGATAAGGGTTTGCATTACAAGTTTGTTTCATTTATGTTTTTTAAAACTACAACTTTAACACCGTATGGTGAATTTTGTGATCGAAATTGTGAAAATAATCTTGTTAAATAAGATGTCGTATTATAAAAATTCGTATTTTAAAAATTATTTACTTGACAATGAAGAAAGATGCATTAAAATAGTCCTCTTGTACTTATTGATCAATAATTAACGTCTTTCATCGATTGATACATGTTATTGTAGGCCATTTTATGTTTAATTTTAGCTACTATTGGAAGATACGAATGGAAACTCTATGAAAGGTCTCCTGAACGGTTCTCGCTCAAAGGTGACTGATGGCCCCACATTGCCAGAGGACAACCCCGCTGCATCACTGCACAACCTTCTACACGAATGCGTTTACTGCCGCCCACCAGGTTGTCGAAACAGATCGCTTATTTTGGAAGATATTCTGAACATCATAGACATCAACGTAATATGAATCTACTTCTTATACTTCTTGACGTTGCTGCTTCCCTTTAAACTATATTTTTTAAGTGTTTGTTCGTCTTCTATCATTGCTTGCACGTTTTGAACATCTTCTCGAAGCGTTTTTAGTTCACACATAGCTTTCTTCGTGAGGTGTCCCTCTGGTGTGGTTGGATGTTCAAATAACAGCATACTGATCGCTTCCTTCAAGGCACTTTCAGCTGTTTTCAAGCTTGCCTGAAGAAAATAAATAGAACAAAAAATTAAATCAAACCTTGCGATGCACTATTATACCAACCTGCAAATCCAGTGTTGTAATCTCTCCCGTATCGTGGTTCCTGCGGGATAGCTCGACCAAAGCTGCTTGGTACTCGTAGAGGGCAATTCCTGTTAGCCTGGAAATGCCAGGATCGAGAACTCGTAATATTGTTAACATTTCTTCGCACAGCTCAAGTCTACGCTTCAAAGCTTGCCGCGGAACGTTCTGCGTGTCGTATGACATGCACAGGCTTCGCAACTCGCCGGCCAAACTTTGCTTTGCCTCGAGCACCAGCGAATGATGTGGATTTAGTGTTTTAGAATGTTTTCCTATAACTTTCTCGAGGTTTCGAATATCTAATGCTTAAAAAAAGACAAATATTTTAACAGCACAAAAATGTTTTCTATAACCTCCTTACTTACCACAACTTGAAACATCGTCCCTAGCATCGCACATCACTCGATTCACGTATTCTCTTGCCATCTGATAACCGCATATATTGCACTCCCATTTTGGACTGCAAGGAAAAATGAATTTAGTGTCATGTCACGCGGAAATAACGAATACACAAAAGTAACTCACACTTGATCGTAGAACAAACAAAGTCCTGCGTCGCACTCGGTACATTTAATTGAGCTGAGATGTGTTCCAAATTCGGTAGGATCTGTGCATCGTGCGCACGTGCAAATGAAATATTTTCCTTTTTGAAGATGCGTTTGTCGTTCGAATGTACTCTGATGTGAAAAAAATAGTTAATAAATCAGTGCAATAAACCTCACTGATAACGAAAATTACTCAGCAAAGTAAGAACATACAAACAAAACCCGGGTGTAATTGTAGTACAGCAAATCTCCCGAATTAATTGGCACCGAAGCATACAATCGTAATTTCGACATACCATCGACAGCTATCAGTGTATTCGTTTGGCAGTTGTGTGTCATCAGCGATGTGCAAGGGTACAAACCTCGTGCCAGATTGTTCATTTGCACGCCTTGGCTGTCCATGTTTCCTCGTATTTCGAAAGTATTTACATCCAAAATCCCGCAGATCTGTTGCAGTAGATCCGCATTTACCTCAAGATCATCCAGAGCGTGCAAAGCCGCTTCGCACATTAACGGCTCGACGACATACTGTTGGTGAATATTCCATATTTCAGTACCCTTACGCTTTTCGCAATGCGATTCCATTTCCATCATTTGCTGGAACTTAGCCCTATCTCGGCGATAAAGTAACAGACACCGAATGGGAGTTACTGTGTTGAAGTGATCGAAGAGGAAATTTTTGCTCAAATTACTGGCTTGCTCGTAAAAATCGCATTCCACTGCATCATGTGCGGAACAATCGCGGCACAAAGGTGCCTTAAGACATTTCCTATAATCAGAGGGAAACATTGGATGCAAATCTTTTTATGATTTCCTATTGCTCGCTTACTTGCACGTCCTAGTTGCCGATCTAAGGCAGTTGAGGCAACTGATATCCGCGTCCCAGTATGGTCCCACAATAATAGGTTCTTCTGCTAAAATCATCTCGCCAGGCTTAATATGTCGTTTCGCTGATAAAAATCTATAGGACAAGGGTAAAACAGTATAAGTTGCATCTTTCGTCCTTATATCCGTATCCAGGCAAGTAGTTTGCAGAAGTATGGTTGGCTCTTACCTTCCCAGCTGATCACTTTTTTTGATTTCACAGATATTTTCAAAATGGCTACCCATGGTTCTAATTACAATAGTAGCAACTCACAACACGGTGGCATGGATCAATCACTATCTTTTGTAAAAGTATCTTTTATACGAACGGACCCGGACGAAAATATTTTAAGTTTATCGTGCGTCGCGACTGCGCAAGGAACGTTCTCTTACGCACTAGAATCAACGCTTGTAGCTTGCGATGTCTTCTCTGTGCGGTCAATTTGCTACTGTGGTCGTGGATGCGTTTGGCGTTTGGCTCATGTGGCGTGGATTTTGCGTTTCCCAACTATGCGACTTCGGGCATTTATTTTTAGCTTCGCATAACGTAAGTAGCTCGTCTACAGCATTTTCCAACGTAGAATGCAATAGCTGTAGATCATTGCGATCTTCAGATTGCCCACTCTGAAGTATTTTGAAAAACTCCGAACGTTCGACTGTTGTCTATTGCAGGGCGACTAAAACGATTATCGCTCTCTGTTTTATAAATTTTTAACTCAAAACGTACCAACAATCGAATCATTTTTGGATCATAGCTTAATTTCAAAACAAGATCTTGCAGCCCACTTTAAATGTCCTCGAACCTAGATGAAGTCTTCAGTTTCGTTAGTTTTACGTTGAAGTTTTTTGAAACATTTTATGTTTGATTATCTTTATGCAGTGACAAAATTGTAAAATTACGATAATATTAGGTGGTATCGCCTACGGATTTGTTTAATTTTAACGATTGTTAAAATTAAACGATCGCCCATTTTCATAGACCTAGGATCTTGAAATCAGCCTGATGTAATGATCATTTGTTCTGATTTCAAGGACCATTTATTTCCACAAAAATGATTGACAAATGCATCCAATTCATCGGAAATGAACGCTTGACGACAGATTAAACGATGGTTAAATAAACAAATCCGTATGCGATACCACCTATTGTCTATGCTCTACATGAAAGGATAAACACAAAAAATATCTGTACGTAACAGCACAGGCTAAAACACGATAGCAAAATTATGAAAAATATATGTGAACTTAACAAGAATACAGCCATGTACGCTGGGAATTTGTGTATCACTTTTGAAAATAAAAGTCGATACCTATGTTTTTTATTTGAGAATTGATATTGTATCAAAAAAGAAAAAAAAATAATTTGAGCCATTCCATTTGAGCTATAAACTGAATAGGTTTCTTATGTCTTTTCGGCTTCATATTTTATGAACATTCAATTATAAACATTTAAAATGTAAATTATTAACCCATGAAACAGAAACATGTTGTTCCTTCCATCGTACATGATATTCTAACTAGGCTTAAAACCTGATCCATGTTAGATAGTATTTAATAAAAATTCTAAAAATCTTAGTTTTTGATAGTAGTATTTCCTATATGGAAATTAAAATGACATCGTCAAAAAGAACACCTTTAAAAAGACGCTAATGTCATATGGTTTAGCGTTTCAGATTTATTTCAATAAAGATGTTTATTAAACCTGCTGTTTCGAATACTTGCTTTCCTAATAAAGAATATATAATCTAGATTGTTATGTACCTTCAACATCTGTTTTGTAAAATTGCATAGTTGTATGGATATTTCTTGTTGAAAGTAATATCGGCAAATGAAATAAAAAGTGGTTCATGCTGAAAGCCACGTTTACAATTGTTTCTGCAGTGGTATTCGTTTCATTCCGTTTTCAACTAAATTTTTAAACAATATTGGAGACTGAACCTGGTTACAGTGGAGGGAGGCGGGAGGGTGGGAGGGGGGTGATATTACCAAGCGTCAGGTCCTTTCTCAATAAACTCTCCTAAGGACGGGGTCTTCATTTTGTGCGTTGTTCAAAAGGAGTAGTAGACCATTGGCCACGATGTTTCTGCACTGATTTGGAGAAACTTTAAAACTATAAACTGTTTCAAAATATTTATTATTCTTTACCGGCTGTTTGCACCAAAATATAGACAAAACCACAAATTTAACCGATTATGAATACTCGGAAGGAAACGAATAGCCACTAAAAAGATCATAATGGAATCTGGATGGATGAGCCATTTTGCATTTGAATCTACTTGATCAACAAATTTTTTATCATAAATTGTGCAAATTCTAGACCATTGAGTACGAAAGCTGCAATGAATTTAATTACTTTTGCAAATCTAGAAATGCTTCAAGTATTCCAACATTCTCGGAACATTGTTGAATGATATTTATGTGAGTTATCTCGTAAAGATACCAACAGGAATTGAACTAAAGGAATCTTCAATATCACTTTATGCACCGTTCCAAATAAACTTCAGTTTGTCACCCATGTAAAATGAAATTAAAAAAAAAACGGTTAACGCTTTATTGGTCAATCATTTGCAATGTTCAAGTTATATAAAATGTCGTGCGAGCATGTGCAATTTTTGCTTTAAGCCTTTTTTGATAATATAACGAAGCTAAAATGCAAAGGTATGATAAATTTGTATTGGAAAGTTTCTACACATTGCATTCTACACAGTTTTTACTTGTCCGTTTGTTTACTTCTAGTGGCTTTTGCGTTATGTTTAATATGTTTATTACTTGGTGATCTAGCTTTGTTTTGTACTCTTCGTAGTTTTTTGTTTTGATAAATATTATCAGCAGTAATGATACTAGTCTTATGATTACTCGAATTTTCCCTAGCATTATTATGCAAAAGATCATTTGACGATGCACTAACAGGGTCTTGGGTTAATGGAACTACAACGATCGATGCGTCCCCGATTGCTTCAGTATTTTCTAAATTTATTATTGATTCACATTCATCGATTGCTTTTTCCTCAAGTTCACTCGCCCCATTTTCAATGTTCACATTTTTTCTGAAAGCATCAATCATTTCTGGGTTCTCTTTTCCAAACTCCTTTGGCGTATCGATAATGTTTAACGGCGATTGGATTCCCTTATTAAAAGATGGCATTGTACAACTCCCTGTGTGTAACAAAGCAGTCGATGAATAAGACGCCGTCAGTGCTGCTGAAGCAAATTGTGGATTTAGACATTTCGAAGTCTCCAACGGAACCGTTTCGTTATCATCGCTATAACAAGACATCACAGCATCGTCACTATAACATAAGGTGTTGGTGATTGAACTCCCTAATTTTCTCTTTTGTCCAGTTTTTACTATTGTTGAGGAACACGGAATCGTTTCGATTGGATGTTTCGCCAACACTGTTACTGCAGCCCTCGCTTTTGGCACCGATGAATGCAATCGTTGACTTTTTGCCTGATCGATGCTTTGTTGTTTTTATCTTCTTCTTCATATTTTTCTTCTTCTGCATTGACGTTACACACGTTAGTTCCTACCTGAGGGCAACTTTTATCCATCACTAACTTAAGGGGATCAACCTCATTAAACGAATTTCTTGGCTTAACAAATATGTTCAATCCTTCTGGACACAACGTTTGCTCAGACGTTCTGGAGATCGTGTTTGCAGGGCTATTTGACCGCCAATATTGTAGTTCCGTTTTGCATTTGTTTAGTTCCTAAATGAAGTCAAGCAGGCATAAAAAAAACATTGCGTTAATATCATAAATAATATTTATTAATGTTGCGGAATCACAATCATTCAACCATTTGGGAAAGAACCCAACTCCTTGAATAAGATTGATTAATCTTCAGCAAAAACTTACTTGTAAAACTGTAGAGAACTTTCTTGACAACTCCTCATTCTTCTTATCCGTTTCATCGAGCCGATTTGCAAACTCTAAAGTTTGTTTCTGTTGCTCGGCCAGCAATTTCTGCTGTTCTGTTATCGTTTTGGCCTGCTCTGTTGCCTTTCGTCTGCAGGTACGCAATTCGCTGCGTAGCACGGTCAGCTGATTATTGTAGCTAAACGAAAATTCCTTGATTAACTTACTTGTTAAAACTAAAAATAACTTTTAACAAGCTTACCGTTTCATACCCTGCTTTATTTTGCGTATGCCTTTCCGGAGAACCATATTGCTCTGTGGTGGTGAGGATGAACTCGAGTGTGATGTATCACGCGACATTATCGACGAAGAAGGCTCCAAGACAGCGAATGATTTTGTACTATTGGCTGAAGAAAACAAATCATGTTTTATGGCATGGTTGATTCAAATGGCTATCGCATAAGAGCAAAATCAGTCTACCTGAGCAAACTTTTCACTTCATGTAAAGTCATGAATTTTGAACAATGAATCACGAATTATTGTAATTTCCAATTATTTGCATTCAAAATCTATTTCACACGTCACAATGCTGCGCCAGACACTTCTGCAGGTGCACCGCTAATACAAATGAGAAACTTATATATCGTGAAGAGTCACTTTGAAACCAACACTTCGTCATTTGATAAAAATCTATTAAGATAACTTCACCAGTCCCAAAACTATGTTGGGGTAAGAGGTGGGACTCATCATCATCATCAAATCAAACAAGACCAATCCTCTTAACCACATTATTATAACACCATTCTCAGTGCGGCCTATGATGTAGCGCTGGCTTTCTAGCCGATTAGTTCTGCTACGGGCGGGCACTTCTGCTAGTGCACCATCCAAACATGTTCTCAATCAATGCTAATGACAAAATTCGTCATCTTTCTATTCTTAGTACGTATTTTTCTTTAAGTAGGTGCACAACCATCTCAATACCCCACGGTACGTCAATGAGTAAAATATTATAAAACGATATTTGGTAACCACACCACTATCAAGAACCATTACAGAAAAAGTAACGGATTGATATATCAACTTTAATATTATTATTTATTAAGTTAAGTCCCGGGTGCATCGCTACTGAGTAAGCTAGCACATAACATAATGCGACTGGATCCTACGAAACGATAAAAAGACAAATCTTAATCAGGAATAAAGAGGACAGTTAAGAAACAAACTTTCTTTCCATTGCTTGAAATTACTTAAAAAAAGATATTGTAAATAAAAGAATAGATGATAATATTACTTACTGAAATATGCAATATCAGGTAAATTAGGTTCTATGTGTTCTTTGAAATATTCCATCGCCATTGTAGAGAGGTCAAATAGTTCATCCGTAACCTTAAACGGCCGATCCAGAGAAGGTGATGTCCTTATATAACGTAATACGGAATACACCTCATCCAAAATCTGACAAAAAACAATTTAAAGTTAAAGTATAAATTAGTTCGAATAACATATTTCTTTATATGAACCAGAACTCGCGTTGTTTAAATATAAATCAATTGCAATATAAATTTTTCATGTTTAATTTTGAAGACCTATGAAATAGCCTAAACCAAATGTTATGCACAATGTTTGATATGTTGGAACAAATAAACTTACAGCCCCTGGGAAAAAACAACAGTGTTTTCTTTCAATATGCTTCCCGAATGTCATTTGCAGTAAAGAAAGCCGCATGTAACACGTTTCTAAGATGTCGCATTCACACGCTAGGGGGTGATTTCTTCGCGCAGATTCCCTGTGGACAATAAGAGAACATTAATAGGGTTAAAAAATAATTTGATTTGTAATAAAATGATTTTTTTTATTACCTGCGAGGCATTTTCGCTTTCACTGTATGAAACCGGTTATGCATTTGATTCTGTAGCTTTTGAAACGTGGAATTTAGTATTGAACTGCATACATGGTTCATTTGATGAGATATCTATAACAAAAAATAATAAGAATTCAGTGAAATTTTAAAATAAACATTCTAGCTGCGATATTTTGCTATCTTTTTCTATCTTCCTGTTTCAATTGCCACAAGCGTAACGACCATCTCCATGCAAGACCATCCCCATGCAAGCCCACAGACTTATAAAAATATTTTTAATCTTTCAGACTTTACTCGAGCAATGATTCTATGAGCTGTATGGATACCAAACTGTCGTACAGCAAATTATACTCACCAGGCTTCGGTAGACTGGTCAATTATGTGGACAACCCAGCCCAGAGTAGGCGTGGTGGACTTATCGAAGCCTCCTCAAAACCCTAGATACGGACTGCGGTTGAAGAGCCACATAAGTAAGTATTACCCTTTGAATGGTAACCTGGCAAGTCTAATTCTCTATTCGACAGTGTGGTCTCCGCACAGCTCAAATAGCTCGTCATTATATCGAATCCTCCATTGGCCCAACGCGGTAATCAAAACGATTCCATTCGATATACCGTGAACAAATTCCCTGACGTAAATGGAAAGACGTCTGCAAAGTAATGTAAATTATGGCCCAGTGGGTATGGTCAATAAAGACTTCATGATTATCTGACTAAAACCACCAAGTATTGCGTTCATTAAAACTAAATTCACAATTTAAATAACATAAAGAAAACTATAAAATAATATGGTAATGGGAAAATGAACTACTTACCACTCGCATTTGGGCAATTTTTTTGAAGCCCACGAATGAAAATATATGTCCCAAAAGTTCTGCTGGTAGATCCATCAAACTAATCTCTTGCTTAGGACGATGCTGTATCAATGTGGAGGCTGCATTGTTGTTAGCACTGGACAAAGCTAATCCATGCAGACCTAAAGACGAAACTTTTCCACAACCCGTAATCCCCATATTCGTACATGAAGAGGTCGTATTTGAACCCGATATTGCCAGAGATGATGCATTAGACGTGACGCGAAAGGTGTGCAGGCCGCATTCGTCAGATGAACCACCGGTCATTTGCCGTGTTGAGACCATCTAGAAAAACGAGCAATTGATAAAGATTACAAGGTGCCACTCAAACCTTAAAAACGAGAAGTAGAGACTGATGCGATGTACGTTAAACTCATGCAAGGTAGTTGGTACACCCGGTTCTTCCGTACGTGTTATTTTACGTTTTTTCTATTGCAAAATGCCTGAATGTGACTGATTTTGGCCACTTGGTTGGGATGCACCTGAACCGAGGTAAGGTCGAATGCAGACCAAGATCCACACGGTCCTTTGTTATAAATTATTCTTCTTTCTAACGGCTTCTTCTTCTTACTTTTATGCACCTTGATCCGTAGCAAATGACCTACAAGAAGCAACCTTTTACTGCAGCATTTTAACCTTTTCTTTAGCAAACTAATCCGCTTGCAAGAGCAGCATTGAAAAGTAAATAAGAAATCCTTAAATATTGCTACCCCTTTTTCCTCAGGCTTCAACTCAATAGCATTTCTAGTACATCCCGTAGGATGCAACTACTTTTTCAGTAAAAAGATTTCTATTGCTAGTCATTTTTTAAGATATTTTTGATATAAAGCTCAACAAAATCGCAGTGGCTATCGATTTTACACCATTGACTAGATAGACTGAAGTGTGTTTAGTTTTGGACACATATTTCTAGTCTTGTTTTATCACATTCCCTAGAGCTTGGCGTTTCCAATGCAATTTCATTATCATTCTACATCCAGAACTTGAAAGATGAATGCATTTACATTGGCACTACCTTGTTATGAACTGCGTTTGCAATAAACATAAAGGGAAGAACCAAACTAAACTTACAATAGCACAATGATACACGAAAGAATCCTACACCTCAACACAAATTTGCTACACAACTTCACTTCCTTGTAGGTCACACACAACACCACACGACGAAGAATTTGTCAGCATAATACTTCTAAGTCTGTAAAAAGAGATCGTGGATTACGATGGCTTTTTATTCAACATCGCGTAATGGAACAAACCTTAACGGTACGAAAATCCTCTCAGAACGGTCTGAAATCGATGATATGTCTTCCCTTCTTATTTCTCTCAGACGATTGATGCTGAACAGGCCCGAAATATTTGGCGATATGTCGACTAC
>KE525334.1:377097-396175 GCA_000441895.2 Anopheles sinensis
CAATCCTTGCAGTTGCAGTTGTAACAGAATTCACCGTTTGCAAAACAGTCGCAGTAAAGCTTTAGGCACTGCGACTTTGTGCAGTGACATGGTCGTTTTTTATATGCCTCCTCAGGAAAACCATAAGAGGTATTTTTACGCGTTGTATCTGTATCTATGTCAACCATTTTATCATCCATCGCAGTCCCCTGCGCAGTAGAGCTAGTCTCATTTTTGATTTCTACTAGCTGTTGCTGCTTACTTCCTTCTATCTTTATATTTCCCTCTTTTACGATTGAAATGATGTTATTGGACGATTGTGGCTGTTTCGCAATTACCAAGCGCTTCGGTTCAACAACCTCTTTTTTAATGATGATACGTGTAGGAGGGTTATGTTGATCCAACGATTGGGCATTACCAGGAAGGGTTCCTCCCAGGATAATTTTCCGGGTTGTCGGAAGAACCGCTGGTTTTCCGCTTACGGATGGCGTTGATGGGCCAACTGCTGCTCCAATTCCACTACGTACTACGTAGGTACGATTATTCTGCAGCACAATCTTCGATGTACCTACTGACGCACTGCCAGATCCAACTGTAGTAGATACAGATGAATTAGCAGCTGGAGTTTTGTTTAATGTTTGAAAAATCATTTTCGGATTTGCACCACTTGCCACGGGGGCCCGCTGGTTGAGAACCCGCACATACTGAACACCCTTCATTCCAGGTACATACCGCGGCTGTATGTTGGAAGTGGATAATTTCTTGGACAATATGGTATTGCTCGGCTTGATAACAATTGTCGCATCTTCGCTGTCGCCTTGAGATGAAGTGTTATTAATGATTCTGTGAGGCGCTATTGTTACCCCTTGTCCAGCGGCTTTTGTCAAGTGAACAAGTGGTTTCTGTATGGCGGATGATGTGCCTGGTAGTGCGGCGTGGGGCAATGTTTTAATTGTACCAGCAGGAATTGCTTTCATTGTAAGAGCATTCTTTGCGATCGTTACTGTTTTTACGCTGCCTGAAGCCGGAGACGAGTTTTGTGGCTGAATATGCAACACACGTGTATTCTGGTTGAGTGTCACTTTAGAAGTCGTGGCCTGTTGGACAACGTTGGGTTTGGCAATCGAAATTATTTTCTTTACCGTTTGCGGTTGCGATGACGCTACATTCATTATCATTGTGCCGTCTGTATTTACTAAACGATATGATGTTGTAGATGCTGTCGATTGAAGAGTAGGTTGGGTAGAATTTAGTAGCTTCATTGTTCCACCGCTAATGGAACTGTGCGGTTGCACCACTATTTTGTTTTTATATTTTCCATCAAGTGCGTTGTTCCATACTATTGAACCCTTAAACATGGTTCCTTGGGTACGAACATCTGCAACTTTCACGGCCGGTTTTTCGTAGCTTTCTTCTTTTACATCATATGTTTCATCACCCATTTCCTAGAACGATACGAGCATATTAATTTTCAAAGGAAATATAAATATTTGTTTTGCCGATCTACCTCATCAACCTGGTCGTCTGGCATGCTGGATATTTCTACTAGTTCTTCCAATTCATCCATGGAGGAAGGGTTTGTGTCGTCTTGATATTCTTCTTGCTCTTCTAAGGTGTACTCCACTAAATCATCCGATCCAGTGCAGGATTCATCATCAATTCCTTGTTTGCGGTTTTCCATGATAACTGATAAGACTGTATTTGTAGAAACAGAAAATAACTTTGAGTACATTTACTCCTAGCTGTGATTAACGATGATCACATATTTAAAAGCCACCTCACAAAAGCTAAAAACTTTAGCTTTATCACCATGGCCTTATTTAGCAACAAACAGAATGCTTTGCAACTATCAAGTTCGTAATAATAGTAAGGGACAATACAATTTTTCATATCATTCATGTAAGCCACATTTATGATCAGTATGTTTTTAGTTTTTTTGAATTCAAATTCAAAACAAACCCTTACCTAACCTCCATGTTTGCTAAACCAAATGATGGACAAACAAGGAGCGTCGGGGGAGAGGAATTTTTGACTGCGACGTTTCACAAGAGTTCAGTACAGGAAACTCATCTTATTGACCCTTCCTATGCGTTAAACAACACGGAAAGCACAGTTTACCCTGGAAGCAAACTACTTGTCAGCTATGTTTTTTCGATGCAAATGATATCCCGTGTCTCGATGCAGCCAAGTTTATCTACGAATTACGTATAGCAAACCTTTGCGTTCGCAGCAAATGTATGGTGTTGATGCCCAGCCACCCGACGTGTTATGAATATCGGGAATTATTGGAAAATACTAACTGGAGGATCACATTGATACGTTGCTGTCGAACGACCTGAAAAGCATACCTGCTTTTATCAATACAAACAGAATTTTCCGTTTCTCTGTTCTATCTTTGCTTCACCGAACATATCACAAACGACGCGTATTTATTGATGGCATTGGACTAACCTCCAACGTTAGTGAAACCGTCAAGTTCACAACGCCAATACTCTTACAGCATTCACGTACATACCTTCGACTTATAAAATCCTAATATGGGAGTCACAAAGTGTAAAATAAATTTTCAAAATCAAATTTTTATGCTCCGTTTTTCATCACACCGTGCCTGAGAGGCAGCAATTTGACTTGTCAATTCAATCAGGGCTGCCAACTGCAACGCGATGATTTGAATGTTGACGCCGTGTTGTCAAATTTGAAGATTGTAGTCAAACAGTTGGTACACAGGTAGAACGTTCTCGTGAAATTTCCAAAAATATGCATTTAACTTTCATAGGCCTTGTTTTGACTGTTAGTAATCTCAAATTTTACAATATATTTAAGATCACGGAATCATAATGTATTACGACACTTTCGATGAAAGTCTTCAATAGCGTATACTTAACCTGTTTGTTGGCTACTTTTAAATTGAATGTTTGCCCGTTCGTTCCGTTTGCTGCGAGATTACACGACAAGAATGTAGCTCGATTTTTTAGTCCAAATTTGTGACACAATGTAGTAGTGAGAATGTTAAAATTATCAATATTTGGAAGTAGTAAATACAGTTCTATCGTAATATTATTTTAATAGAAATGATAAAAATGCGCCTTGGAGCTAAAAATTCGTATCTACACAACATATATTTACTCGTTAGTTTGTAATGTTGTACGAAAAGCAATACATTTTAATTAAAAGCCATCGTCCAGTTTGAGCGCATGCGTCGTCTATTCATGCGTTTGCACCTATGAGCAGGACAAATTTGTCGTTTAGTAGCAGTTTTGTTTTCCCCGGTTACAGATCGTCGAGAAACGTGGACTGAAATTTTCACTTATTCCTACCATCCTTCCAAAAGTGCATACTTTACACACGACAAACGCAATCAAATTGGCTTTTTGCAATGGAAGTAGAAAAAAAATGTGGTCTCTGTGGGGAGGCATCAAAACATAAGTGCGCTGGATGCCAGCTAGTTTACTATTGCTGCCCGGAACACCAGAAAAAGCATTGGCGTGTTAAGCACAAAAATGAGTGCGCTAAACCATATGAGGTGATTTTAATTGATATCTTTTACAACAAACTCCGCAGGTTTGGATTATTCAATACTGACGATTGCTTATCACCGTAAACGAAAGCGGCAATCGTAGGACTATTTAAAAAAAGTTCTTTTTAAGATTTCATTTGTCGGCTGTGTGCAGAATCCATTGAATTTAAAAATAGAACATAGGAAAAAATTCAATCGCATGTGCGAGCGGCTAAGACCTACTTTCACTTTTCTGAACATAATCCCTTAGCATTCGAGGCCGTTTTCGCCTGCGAGAACAACCTAGCAGAGACAATTTTGGACAAATCAGGCAACAATTTTACGCTTACTCCAAAAACAGTTCTAAACAAAAAACGTATTCATATGGCAAACTCGCAGTAGACTACTAATTTATTTATTAATTATACTACTAATCTATTAGTAAAAAAAATAATTTCACAAATGTATTCCCTGTATCTTATTTTGAAATTTGTGATTTTAGAACGCAATCCCCTAGATGCATTCTTGGTTAGCTTGGACAACTATCGCTATAAAATGAGTTTTGCCGTCACCTTCAGGCTAGAGCCAAAAGGGACTGCAAGTTTTCTTAAATAGCCTAGAACAGCCCTAGCCCTTGGTCGGATTTCATCGTGATGCAGCGTAGACGGTGTGCTCGTTTGCTGACGACATGGTCCTTCCAATGAAGTTCTGAAATTGCAAATATCTCAGTTGCCTTTCCACTCTTTTGATCCTTTCTAGTTTATACAAAAGGTATGAATTTACCAAGGAAATTACGTGTCCCTAAAAACCAGCTTAGGCTATCATTTAAACGATTTTCGCATAGAACAATACGGTGATAAACACTGGTCCGCTCAGTCCGCGTTTTTATTTCGGTTTGCATGGCGGGGGCAATCAAAATTATAAAAACTGTTGAAAAAAAACGTGGGTATATAGAATGAATGAATTCCTGTTTCAAACCCAAATAATTGATGATAAGTTTCTAAAGACAATGACAAGTTTTTATTCTTACCAAAAGTACTAGCATAGCTGGAAGCGTAAGACTATCATTTAATAATGTTTTTTCTTATGTTTTTCCCATTTTCCAAAATTTTCTAATGTTTTTACACCATAAACCGTACAAAAAAATTTCATCTATTATCCCAAAATGACAAGATTTTGAACGGGTTAAGCATTCTCAAAAGCAGTTTTAGAGCATTACATTGATATAATTATTTTAAAGCCTGATCAAAACTCTTTCTTATAACGTTCACAGCTGGCCAAGAATGAGGAAATCGGTCGGTTCTTCGTGGCAACAAAGGCAATTGCAAAGGACACCATTCTATTCACCGAAAATCCGCTCGTCATAGGGCCGAAATGGAATTTGGATGAGTACGAGCAGAGGTCGGCGATAGTACCGTGCGTAGGTTGCTTCGCTGATTGTCACCTTGGACAATTCCAGTGCGGTTTGTGCCGATGGCCAGCCTGCAAACCAGATTGCCCCGGCCTAACGAATGCTAATTTGCATGGATTGGAGTGTGGAATACTTCGCTTCGGACATCCGCCGAAGCCAGGAGACGATCCAGAGTCCTTCTTCGAATATTATCGTTATGATGCGCTGCTGGTGCTAAAGTGTCTTGCCACCCAGATTCGTAGCCCTGCCCTGTTTGACCAGATGATCAATCTCGAAAGTCACTACGAGGCTCGCAAGGGTACTCGCTACTTCCGTGATGCCGATGAACGTGTCGTGTCCTATTTGATCCGCAATTTTTTGGAGCCACTTCAAAAACTGGAACTTAAGGAAGGGAAACAGGTTCTTAAGATTTGCGATCGGAAAACACTCCACATGATAAGCGGAATCCTCGAAGTGAATGCAATGGTCATTCCCCTTGCCAATGGCAGGGAAATATGTGGCCTGTATCCAATCGGATGCATGTTGGAACACTGTTGCATCCCTAATTCGTTCTATACGTTCGATTGCTCTAAAGGCATGAAGCTTACATTCAAAGCGGGAAGAGACATTAAGAAGGGTAGGACTGATATGCTAGTGGCATTGTACATAATATAATTATACTAATAAATTTTAATTTGTTATGCAGGTGAGCACTTATCGACAACGTACACACATTCGCTGTGGGGTACCCAACTTCGTCGCGAGCATCTGAAGACAAACAAGTACTTTTCATGCAAATGTGAAAGATGTTCGGATCCAACCGAGTTGGGGACGTTTTTGAGTGCGTTGCGTTGCATGGGACTAGAAGGTGAGCCTTGTGGTGGTTTTCAGCTGCCGATCGATCCGCTCTCCGATGTGAGTGATTGGAAATGCAATAATTGCCCGGTGCAAATTACATATGACCAAGTGAACTTTCTTATGAGTAAGATAGGAGAAGAAGTCGACGATGTTATGGGACGAAAATCTTCAGTTAAGGAATTCGAAGACCTTATCCATAAACTACAAAACTTTTTACATCCAAATCACTTTCATCTACTGACGTTGAAACACTCGCTAGTACAGATGTATGGCCATTTCAAAGGCTTCCTATTATCGGAACTTCCGGATGAAATGTTGAAGAGAAAATTGCAAATGTGCCGCGATATGATGCGTATCATCGATACACTAGATCCACAATCCTTTCGATTAAGTTTGTACGCTGGTGTTATTCTTCTTGAGCAGCAAGCTGCACTGCTAGAACTGACCAAAAGAACGCAGAGAAAGTCTGAAGCAGAATTTCCGAGGGATAATCAAATAGGAGACGTACAACGGAACTTCGACGAAGCGGTTCAATGTCTCAACCGAGCGAAGGTCATTCTAAAAAATGAGATGGGTACCCAGCAGGGAAAGAAGCTGCTAGAGAAAGTACTCGAAGCTTTAGACCGAGCTGACTCGATGAAAAATATGGCCACAGTTCCTCTTGTTGATTAATCTATAGCAAAGCGTCCTTTGCTTTAACTACGTTTCTGGCATAGTCCAGAACGCTTCATTTATTTCCTTTTCGAATATGATACTATGACAGAAATAATAAACTATATTCATATGTATATATATACACTTATATCATTTCATTTATTTATGATTATTTCTACACAAGAGTGTTGGTACCATACATCCTAGAAATAATATGATCGAAAAGAAAATATTAAATTTGTCTTGTTTCAAAATTACGCCAGTCAGCACTGCGTAGAGGTCAGTAAGAGTTTAAAGAAACTCGTCCGGTTCACGAGGAGCATCCAGATCTCGGTAGTGAATCACTGGTCGATAATCTGGTCCGCCCATTCTAGAAATAAAAAGTTATAGGCAGCAATAGAATGACACTAATGAGTTTTAAGGTGAATAAAAAAAAGACAACATCTACCGTAAATTTTATAAATCTAACTTTCAGTTTCTTTTTTGTAATTATTTGTTTTCGTGAAAATGTACACTATCGTATCTAATGCTGTGGTTACATTGTACTAAATTACTTGTTACATGTTTACTAATGTACTAAATTACTTGTTGTGTAATTGTGTAGCTATCGATGCAGATTATTGGCCGAAACCGCAAACGAAAGTGGCCATTATAATTTCCCAAAATTTATCCTCTGACGATCGGCTACGTTTAAAATAACATTGGCCATTGGGACCACGGCCATTGAAACTAACAGCTCGCGTACATCCGGAACTGTTTTTGATCTTCTATGTGTTTATTACATGTCATTTTCATCGATCATTTGTATTATCTCGTTCAGATAACTTGATAAGAATGGGTATTTCAATTTATAAATGAGCTTTGTCTGTTGCGCTTTTGAAATTTAAGTTCATCTTTTGTCAAATATGTTAAATGACGAAAAATAGTGCTGACTGTGAATGGACTAATTGGTAAGATATACAGAGGAAACTTGTGGTTGAATTGTTTTCTCGACTGATCTAGATTTATTTCAATGTCACACAAACTAGTAACGTTTTCCGGACCATTTGAATTAAAAGAAGCTATCATTAAAATTGGGCATATCCAAGTCACTGTAGGCGATGATTGGCCGTCGAGCCTCCGCCACCGAATCCCTGAGTAAGCAGCAGGTTTAAAGACATTTCAATTTCAGCGCATGGTGTGCGCATAATCACCGATGATTTTTTATGAAGTGTAGCGACGAAGAGGGTAATGTATCACAAAAGACATAACATAGATAGCGGAAAAGAAAGAAAAAATAAAATAAAACTCAGTGACTGTATTGAAAAAGGACATTTTGAATGTCAGTTGGGTATAACCGAGTTGAAATGAAGAATAGTTTACTATCAACTCCCAACACTACATACAAGATACGCTACATATTGTTTTGCTTGCTCTCCTAGTTGCACAAATCTTATTTCTCAGTTACATACCTTCCCCCACGACCATACGGTGGTCTTCCTCGAAGATTAGGTGCCATCATTGGTCCCGCGGCGTACGGTGCATACATGGGAGCGTAACTGGGAGCCATTCCGAACGGTTGGCTGCGATATCTGAAGTTCAAGGAAACAAGCATGAAAATACAAATTCCTAACAAACAGATTCTCTGCTCTTACCCGCCAGAACCAGCCGCAGTAGCGTTTAATGTGTTTTCCAATCCTATCTTTTTGTTGTTTCCTGGATGTTCGGGAAGCTGCGGGCGCTTGGCATCCTTCAGGTAGTTGTTGAAGTACTCAACCTCTTTACGTACTTCCTCAACTTTTTCCGCGTGTTTATTGAATATGTGCTTGCGTACGAAATCTGGCCCCTTAAACTTTTTACCAGAAAGTGGACATAACCATTTATCTTTCGCCAGCTCCTGTGTGTTAGCCGTTATGAACTTTTCCACTTCGGCTTCGGCATCTTTTGAGCCAAGTTGTTTCATCTCTGCTTCATCTAAATTGATTATTTTCGTAAGGAAGGAAGCCATTTTGCCCTCGAATGTGCGTGTGTACTCATGAATTTCATTGCTGGTCACCTTGCTCTGCGGTGGTGGACCACGAGCATGTATGATGCCGCATCGGTTGGGCATTTCATCTTCGTACGGATACTCGCAGTGGTTGTAGAAATCCACTGAGTGGACGACACGCAGATATAGAATCAATTTATCCAAAACCTCTATCAGCTGTGGATCTCGTTCAATAGTTTCTCCTTCTGATCCCTTCTTCGTTTCGTCACTTAAACCCAGCAGTTCTTCCTCTTCTGCTGATGCTTCCTCAATTAAATAATCGGTAATATTTTGCAAAACAGGATTTTTAGATTGCAAGCCAAATGAAACTTCCTCCTGTCCACTGGAGCCATTTTTAGTATCCGTCGAGTCGCCATCTTTGTCCCATCCATCTTTCCAGAGACCCCACTTGTCGTCTAGATTGTGGGCTATTCTTGCCCCAAGTTTAATGTCGCTGCGCACAACCGTCTTGTGGCAAGTAATTCCGTTAACTGGACGCACTCGTCGACTTAGGTCTTTGTTAACGATTGCACCGAGTTCGCAATCCCGCAAGCGAATATTGTTCAAATTCCAACATATTTCTTTAATGTTGACATCTCGCTTGAATGTCACCCAGCCACGCCTGAACCAGCGACGTTCGAGCAATGGATCGGCAATAGCAACCCGAAGGAATCCATTGTAGCGGCGGCACATTGCTTCTACTTCAGCTTTCGTAATTGAAGGGGCCAGATTGCGCAAAAAGATTGAACTTGTTCGGTGTAGTGCACGGGGGCCACTATCGTTGGGTGCATCTTTAACCAAATCTATGGTTTCTGCTTTTGCCAGGCTAGAATCATCCCGATCTTTCTGTAACTTATCAGCATCCGATTCATTGTCCGCATTGCCACTGGTTGTACTTTCCTCAATTTTCTTGGTACCATCATCTACCATGGCAATATCCGATTCCGTCTTGACTACGAGCTTCTCATCGACATCACCTTCTTCCTTTTTCGATACAACGGTTGCATTGTTGTCCATGGATGCTTCATCTTTTTCAACTTTCTCTTCACCTGCCTTATCGGCCTCCTCTTCGTCCTCTTGTTTACGCGAAACTTCTTTTTCGTCATCCGAATCGCTAGATGACGACGAAGATGAAGAAGAAGAGCTGGACACAGAATCTGAACGACTTCGCTTTTTTCTATCGCCTTCAGTTTTTCCCTCTTCACATTGTTCTTCGTTCTTATCGTCATTTGAATTCTTTAAATCAGCATTATTTTCTTCGGTGCAGCCAAGAGCAGGGCTAGCAATCTTAATAGTTCCAGATGCTTCGTCCAGTTGATCAGTTAAATTGCCATTTTCTGCATCCTGGCTAGCCAATCCCTCACTCGTCTCGTTTTTGCTTACATTCTCTGGCTTCGTGTCCTCCTGCTTATCCTCCGTTGGTACATTAGTGGCATTCCCTGCTCCAGTCGGCCCCGTGACAACAGTATCAGCTTTCGGCTTATCGAACGATGGCGTTAACGGCAAACGCGCTGGCTCGACGGATACCGGTTTTTCATCGAGCACTTTTAAATCTTCATCTGTGCCACCTTCTAGTTTAATAACCACTGTATCCAACAGCCGCAACAGTGCATCACTGTTCGACGCATCAACAGAAACTTTGGTGATATCGTTAGAATTCAGTAGCTCCAGAAACACCTCACAGCGACGCTGAAAATGATTTTTAGTTGAGCGGACGCGCCATACGTTTAAGTTATGCATCGCTTACCTTCAAAAACCCTAATTGTTCTTCCTTCCGTTTTTGGGACTCTTCTGGGTGATACTTGATTTTAAACCTAAACATTGAAAGTAGAAAACGAAACATAAAAAAAAAACATTTTAACCAATAGAATACTGATAGTGTACTTGAATGAAAGCATAGCATTGGGTCCTTCTCATTGTAGTTATTTTCATTCTCAATCACAATGTGTATGCTTTTTTGTAATCTCAAACGGCATGTTCGATAATTTCATTTAGGATTTCATTCTAACAATAAGCTCTAAGCGCATAACGTGCTGTTGTGACGTTATCTCAGAAATAAAAAGAATTGATAGATTCACATAGAATGGAACCGTGTTGAACGATTAAATAACGAAAAGGATAGGCCTTGGATGTCCCTTTCTAAATGTGGCTTACCACACTCAGGGAACACTTATTTTGTTACCTCCACTGTTTGATACACATAATGTTAAGAATGTTAAATACCTCTTTGGCTTGAATTTTGCTCGTTTATATAGCTTGTTTGTTGTACCCACGGAGCATGTAGAGCGGTATATGGTGCTAATGCTGCTTACGCATGTAGCACCACCAATGCTGTATGATGTATCATAACTTTATTTGTGTACTATCGACGACCAAGTTTCACGAAGGAGTGCTTCTTATTGAAAACCAAGTTTACACAGGCATTGCTCGCCTGAGTCTGACAAACTGTATCTCATCCCTGACGAAATCCATACTTTGACGGGTTAAAAGTGTTTCGCGACGGAACTGTTCAAAAACTAACGATATATGAGCTCCCTATCCCTTATTCGTGTCACCCCATGTTTCGGTTGAAGGATGGCAAACCGTTTTCTGAGAGGCTGGAACAGTCTGCATACAGAACCGAGCAGTAGGATAGTTTTCTCAGAAGAAGACTGATGGGGATGAAAGTTGAGCGTAATGCAATTATTATACCCAGATGCCTTTCTTTTGTAAAGTAAATATTCCAGCCATCTTACTGAGAGAACTACCCACCGAAGGTTCTTGAGTGCCATTGTGCTGTTAAGGAGAAGATGTTATTAAATTTTTCATTACTGCAAACCCAACTGTCATCCCACCAGAGTGCGATTCCATAATAAGCAACTATGGACGCATGATGAGATAACAGGACTTTGGGCACAGGAGAGTAAATTATTTCATTTTATGCTGCTGGACATTTTTCGTACCATTCCTCATCTTTATGTGCCACAAAGAATTCATTCATCTGTTGCCGACGAAAGTCCAGCTTATACTCGTTGTATTTAGCGATCGCATCTGAGTCGGATATCGAATCATCTTGAGTTGCAAGAAACTGTTTCAGCGTCATCATACAGGGTTGAGTTTGGGTATCTAACGATGATGCTGGCTCCCTTAAATGAGAAAAAAATGTTAAAAGTGTATCATAAAATAGGTAACGAACATAGCCAAATTACCAAACAAAATACGGAACACTTACCTTTGATGTGTAGACGCCTGGTGTCCATACGAACCGGACCCAGGATGCATACCAAAATGTTCATGCGGGTAGCCATAAATTCCATAGCCATCATGACCTGGAAAATGGAAACAATATTGATGCTAGCATTCATTGAACGGTTAAAAAGATAGATAACGAAATAATTTACCCCCAAATCTGTGTCGTCCTTCATCACCCCATGATTCACCGCGCATACGCTTCACAGCAGGGGCTTCACGAGCTGGAGAGTATCCCCGATCTCTTGGAGGAGGCCGGTAGTCACGATAGTCTTGGCGTGGCCTTGTCCTGCAATGTTGCCCACCACCATTAGTTTGAGGTAAATAATACGTATTGAGAAGTTAAATAATAAGTATTGAGAACATACCGCTCAGACCAATCATCTCTACCCCTTGAACGATCCGGTCGATCTGCACCGCGTCCATAGCTGTCACCTCCACCACCGGCACTTCGCTCACCACGAAATTTATCGCGACGTTTACGATCGTATTCATCGTCTGAATCGCCCATCGCACTGTGCTTTCGTGGATAAATGGGGTTTTTTTTATTTCAGAATACAACGCCTCTTGTTGTTGATCCAACCGGGCTTTGGACACAAAACACTGAAATTAGGAAATAGAAAATTCACGAACATTTTGCAACCATAACCTTAAATTTTTCATAAGCCAAACGAAAAGCTAAACTTAGTTGAACTAAAACGAACTTAACTCAACAAACATCTTTATTTAGCTTCAATATTTAACTGAACAATATTCTTGTGGCAGGTAGAGGATTTTTCAACAAGCAAATCTCAATAACACAAAAGTATGTCAAACAATAAATCTTTTCGATGACTGACGCGTTGTCGCATCATTGTAGACCCCTACATCGCTTCATGGAATTACAATTATACAGGTTACTCAAACGCAGCGTATTCTTTTAAGTACCTGTATCAATAGATCTTAACACAGAAATTAACTTGTTTTATTCACACTTGCTACGGGATCTAGTCACCGAAGTCTGCAAAAGATTTGTGATAAATCTTGTTACCGCCGGCGTCACAAATGCTGAAGAAAAGATAACTCAATGTCGTGCGTAGTGTTGGCAGAATCCCGATTCGAAAGACTCGAAGATTCGATCCCTAGTGGGATTCTAAAGATTTGAGTCCCATTTGACGGATTCTTAAGATTTTATTCGATTGGGATCAAGATCATTCAATAGACAGGTCGAATCGTCCCATACAAAGAGCCAGAAACCGTGCGAAAATTTTTAACAGGTGGGTTGAATTTTGTTTACTTCTTACGAGCAGCAAGACAACTGGAGTAAAACTGCAAATTTGGTATGTTTCGTCAAATTAGGAAGTTGAGGCGTTCGGTAGCTTGATTTCGGCCATATCATGGCGACCAACAGGATCAAAATTTCATGCCTTCGCATCGAAAACCACTTTTTCCTACTTCTGGGTCACTGTGATCCAAAATTTCCGATTACTTATTTCGTTAAGTAGATTGTAAACACTTTTCAAACAAACTGTCACAACAATGGCGGAAGAGAAAAAAGGTTTCGCCAGACGAAGGCAATCTTTTGCGGCAATGTGACGTCAATCGTATTCGTACACGATTTCGTTGAGTGTATGTGTGAGCCAAGGGACATTGTCGAAAAGATTGACAAGCTATCCGTGGGTCAATTTCTTCGGCAATGTCCCTTGGCTCACACATACACTCAACGAAAGCGTGTACGAATACGATTGACGTGAACATTGCCGCAAAAGATTGCCGAAACATTGCTATCGTCTGACGGAGCCTATTTGATTTTCCCATCACTAGCCGTGCGTCAAAAATTGCGAGGTGGACTCGTAGAGGTTAACCATTTTGAAGCTAATTTGACAATCACAGAGCTACCAAGGTTTTGTATGTTTTACCTAGGTGACTCAAACTTAGATGGGAAATAGTGATGTAAGTCAGAGCACAGTGGCGCAAAGACTGGCCATTTGTTTTGTCATTAAATCTAAAAAATGGCCAAAAGCTATATTCCAATATGGAAAACACATCATTTGTCCAATAACCCACTCGTCTACGCTAGGAATTTCGCAACGAGAGACATAATTACCCTCAGGGCCTTTGCCTGAGACGACAATTGAGCTGAAGTCGCAGTTCACTGCCTATAGGCCTATACCTATACCCAGCTTCGAATTTTCGGCCACCGCTCGGATCTCTCGCTCTAATTTTAGCATTCGCTCCTGCTTCCACTCTAACGTGGATAGACAACTCGTGCTGAGAGTGTGTGCGTCCTACGACGAGCTGAGAGTGTGTGCGTTTTCATCGCGTAGAACTTGCACCGCGCTCCTCACACATGTTGCGTCCCCTCGCACCGCGTCCATAAGCCGCTGTTGTTTTCTTTTCCATCGTTCTGAGTTGAGTTTTCCGCTCTAAATTGTTAACTTTTTTGCAAGTTGCTTCCACGCTGTTGAATCATGTATTCAACGCAATACAAATATATTCACTAATTAGCGCTGAACATGAATTTGTTTAACAGCGTTCAATTTTAATTCATCCACCAAAATGTGCGTCAGTAATTTTTATGCTGGTCGATGATCGAAAATTCAATGATGAACATTTTTATTTTCGAGTAGATTCAGGGGGGAAAGAAGGGAGCCATGCTGTACAAGTTACAAAATTGCGTATTATTATGGACTAACCGCAATACACTATCTGCTACCATTTTATTGTAGGATCCTAAAACCATACTCCTACAGAGTCTCAGATGAGCCATCGGCATTGATGCGCAAACGGTTTCAAGAATAAAAATGTTTTGGTAAAAAAAGCAATGTTCACGAAATAATTTACAACCCTCACTTCATAGTGTGCAAAATACACTACCAAACGTTCTTCTCAATACGTTCACCAAGCGAACGGCTCATCAAAAACCAACGATTAATGTTTGGTATATAACGTGCCCGTTTTTTAAGTACGCAATAGCACAGATGGTATCGACTATTTCCTTTTCAGACACCCAGGCTTGGCATCGAGACTCGAGTCGAGCAATTGGAACCACCGGCGCACCTCAACCGCAATGCATGATTCACGAGCCGAAGAAGAGCACGTCTGTTCCTAAGCAATGCAGAGTCAAGACTAAATAATACACGCGACCCACACGAAAGGCGAGCGAGACGCACGTAAAAGCGGCAAAGTTGCAAGGTGGATCCATTTTTTGGCTTCTTATAAGACATTTTTTAAAGGGACCCGCCGAACCCATTGAATTTCGACAAGCTTTTCGGCCGGGTTCGAATAAAATTTCGGCGCCTGAGTTTTTATTCGAACCCGACCGAAAAGTATATCGAAAAAGCACGTGTTCGGGAGACTGGGCGATTCAGATTTCTTACTGGTTCAAACCTGAAGCTATGCAAAATGCAATACATGCGGTAATTTCAAATCTTTGAACACTACCGGTTCGGTTAAAAGAACATAACGGTTTAAAATAATCGTGCGGTGGAGATCGAATGCAGCTTAATATACTTTTACATCTTGAGTTACCTTGAAAATTATACTACACAGGTAGGACAGCATGAACCAATAGCCGAAAAAATGAATTTGAAATGGCGGCGCGCCCGCAGCGAGCGCAGCGAGCGGACTGCGCTAGGTCTACCGAAAAAGGTAGTTTGTTATAATTTTGTGAGATAAGCACCCTCATACCGCACCACTAGATTGATTGCGTAGCCGAATATTAACGGACCACACAACAGTTCAAATATTCGTAGGTTGAAATTAACGAATAAATGTATCGCCCATTGCATACATTCCAGTATAATATCACACAAGAGGTGTAGCCAGAACCGGTATAATGGCGGCAGGGGCCTCATTTACTCTTTTACCAGTAAGAGAATTAGAACTGGACAAATTTCAATCAACTGGTTTCATATAACTCGATGGAAATCGGTTCAAAGTATTAAGTACGCTTTGCAAGTTTGAAAAATGCATATGCCTCGTGCACCCCTACCACTTTCCTGGCAACAGTGTTTAATACTCCTTATCATCTTCAGTAAACATCGAAATGAGGAGAGCAAGTATCAGATAAGCAGCTAAAGTAAATTTATCATTCTATCATCATTCTTGTTGCACTTTGGCAGCTTCCGCCGCTAACTACAAGCTGGTGTGAATGCACAAAGATGTTTTCGTTGGGAGCATAACAAGGTACTCTCCTTTTAAGCGAATCGTCGATTCACATCATTAGTTGATGAACGTGGACAGAGTGAAACATATTATTCTTGTACGGTGGAAAACAGAATCTACATTTGTGACAACTTAAAAATGCATGTGAAAAAAGATATGAATGAATCCAGTTTTTTAGTGCAATCTTTCCATCAATCGGCATCTGCGTTTGGACGATTAGATAGAAAGAAGTCGTTGTCAACTCCAACTATTCCGTCACAAAATGTAAATTATTTGTGTGTACCTAAGTTAGTTCACCACGGACTGCAGCAAAAGCGTATCGAAATGGGGAAAGAGTTTTCCTTCAACGACATAGCTATTCATACGGAAGTACAGCGTGCAACTACTTATCATACGATAGCCAAAAGTGTTTCGCAGTCAACATTAACCATACCAGAGAACTACAGTTTCACGTCAGTTCAAATTCAAATTTATAAGCGTAGATGGTTTTTGCTGGTTTTGACAGTGCTTAGTATTGCGGTTTCTTACGTGCAGTGGATTCAATATAGTATTGTTGCCAATATAATGGCAAAATATTACACCATTTCTTCGGCCTGGATAGACTGGACATCGATGATTTTCATGGTAATCTATATAGTGGCAGTTTTTCCCGTGTCTTACGTTATGGACGTGCGAAACATGAGACAATCTGCTGTGACCGGGACGGTTGGTACCGCGCTGGGGGCATGGATAAAAGTGTTTTCTGTGGATCCAACGCGGTTTAATGTGGTCATTATAGGGCAAATCATTACTGCAATTGCCCAAGTGTTTTTGCTAAGCATTCCGTCCCGATTGGCCTCTACCTGGTTTTCTCCCGAGGAAGCATCATCAGTGTGCGCGTTCGGTGTTTTTGGTGCACAGCTGGGAATCGCCATCGGTTTTTTCCTGACCCCCATGATCATAACGAATCATAATGATATCGCATCAATCGGCGTTGATTTACAAGTGTTTCTTATGGGAGTAGCTGGAATATCAACAATGATAGCATGCATGGTTATAGCAGTATTCAAATCTGAACCACCTTTTGCACCAAGCCATGTTCAGGCATTGCAACGTACGATGAAACCACGCCGGAAAGACTACTGGCCAGCAGTAGGGCGATTACTAAAGGACGACAATTATCTTATTCTCGTGATCGCATACGGTATTAATGTCGGTTTGTTCAATGCCTTTTCTACTCTATTGAATCAAATCGTGCTAAATTACTTTCCGGATAGCGCCTCCGATGCAGGAAGAATCGGTTTGGCTTTAATAGTACTGGGTTTAATTGGATCCATGGTGTTCGGTTATCTCCTTGATACAAGTCACAAATATAAAGCCACTGCAGTATGGGTATGCCGGTTGTCAGCTGTAACATTGGTAATATTCGCTCTAGCACTAGAAAGCCGCTCCAAGAAACTGTTGGCCGTTGCATCCATATTTCTTGGGTAAGTTTCGTGTCTTGGGTAAGTCGCATGACGGGCTTATATAACTGTGTGGCCTAAATCCTCCTGTTTTAGTTTTTTCATGACAGGGTTTCAACCGATTGGGTATGAGTTTGCAGCAGAGCTTACATTTCCCGAGCCAGATGGGCCGGTTATGGGTATTCTGAACATTTCTACACAAATTTTTGGCATCGTCATAACATTGATGATTTCCGGAATTCAGAATATATTGGGAGATTTCGTTGGAAACATCGTAAGTTGAAGTCTGATGCATCGGAACCATTGCCTGAGTTGTATTTTAAAATTAAAAATCACATTCACAGGTTTTTGCAGCATTTCTGGTCCTGGATGGAAATATCATCGCTTTGATTCGCTCAGATTTACGACGATACAATACTCACCTGGAAATAGAAAGCGAGGCTGCGAGAGAATTTGCCGAGGACGCAAGCGTGCATTATGGTGACCTGTCCAACTACGAGGATGCAGCATTGAAACTTAAAATAGATCCATGTAGTTGATAAGACAAGGAGTTGGAAGTGTGTACTGAGTCCATGTTATCTTGCGTCTTGATGGCTCTGCGACATTTTACGATCATTGTGCTTTTGCAACTTTTTTGTATTATTGATTTGTAAGAGTAATCAAATTGTAGCTTGAGCGGTTTTTTATTGGCTAGCACGCTAGCAGGTTGGTTAGTGAGATCAAATTCAGGTCAAATGGAAGTTCGGCCATATTTAAAACATTCGGTTGGTTAGTTTCGGAAATTGGTTGATTTTATATTCAAACATAAGTAAATTTTCAAATAACTACGTTTGCATTTGCATGAAATCATGTTGTTTGTGTTGTTAATCTGTTGAAAGCGTTTATCCATGTAAAGAAACGCAGAGGTTAAACAACATGAAATGAACTGGGTAAAATACCAAATGAAGCCTCCCCGGCCAAAATCACTGTCGTGGCTACACCATTTGTGAGCGAATGTACCTATAAGTATGCAATAGGTGATATAAATGAATTTACCGGTACCGGTATCGTTTAAATACCGCCGTTGGAATTTGATGCTTTTAAATAAAAGATTTTGGTTACACTTCACAGAATGGACAACATTAACTCCCTGATGCATTATTTGCATGAGTTTATGAAAATTTGGCTACGCAATCAACCTAGGGGTGCGGTATGAGGGGGGCCCACGGGCCCCCCTTATTTCACAAATTTATAACAAAAACTCGCTGCGCTCGCTGCGGGCGCTCCGCCGTTTCAAACTCATTTTTTAGTCAAACTCATCGGATTTTACTGTCTTTTTAGAATAGTAAAAACCTTCAAATCTCAACGTTTCTGCTTCTAACGGTAATTTAACGGTTCAAAAATTCAAACTGAAATCATGTACCACCCGTTGCATACTTTCAAGGCGCAACTGTGGAAAAATATGTTGACGATGCAACAAGGAGGGGGCTTCATTTGGGATTTTACCGAAATGTCTAACAAAATCAAACAAGCACCTGTCGGGCGATCAAGGCGCCCAAGCATCGACTCCACTTTTAAACCGATCTCAATTTATTATCAAAACGTCCGCGGTCTAAAAACTAAAACGACCGAACTGAGGCTGGCAGCTTCTTTACACTCACACGATATTATTGCTCTGTCTGAAACTTGGCTGGACTCATCTATACCTTCCAGCTTGATTTTCGACAGCAATTTCAATATTTACCGCACAGATCGTAGCGATCGAAACAGTTTACATGCACGCGGAGGTGGTGTACTCATCGCAATCCGAAACAAACTGGTCTCAAGTGAAAGCTGTTTGCCTGATAATGCATTAGAAAGTGTATGGGTGAAATTAAGCCTCCTCTCTGGTCACATATATA
>KE525335.1:0-15417 GCA_000441895.2 Anopheles sinensis
CGGAAAGCGAACAGCTTTCAACAGCATGTTCTTCGCAACCCGTGAAGACATCCAAAACCGTGCTGCTGTTGACTGCTGTAGTCAACGTATTGGATGCCAAGAACCAGCCACATCCCTGCCGCGTCCTCCTGGACAGCGGTTCCCAGGTCAACTTCATATCGGAAGACTTGTCCAATCGTCTGAGAGTGCCAAAGAGACCAGCCAACGTAGCCCATTGTGGGAATTAATGCATTGCGCACGCTTGCTCGTGACAAGGTGAATGTTACCATCCTATCTCGAGTATCCCGCTACCAAGTGAACCTGGAATGCTTGGTAACACCGAAAATCACTGGCACGATCCCATCATCCAGCATCAACATTGCCCACTGGGACATTCCGGAGGGATTAACACTCGCCGATCCCACCTTTTACGAGCCTGGAAAGGTGGATTTACTCATCGGTAGCGGAGTTAATTCTTCGACATACTGAAGCCAAGCCAAGTCGACCTCACCGATAGCCTGCCTCGATTGCAAGATAGCCAGTTTGGTTGGATTGTATCCGGAGCTGTCGCCGAGCAGCAGATAACCACCCTTGCCATGCACTCCAACCACGCATGGGTAGACATCGAGAAGATGATCCAGCAGTTCTGGCAGATCGAAGAAGTTCCAGACGTCCCGAAGCGATCCGTCGAAGAGCTTGCTTGTGAGGACCATTTCCAAGCTACCTATAAAAGGGACAAAAATGGAAGATTTATTGTTCGCCTACCATTCAACGAACAACAGCACCGGTTGAATAATGGTCGCGCAGTAGCCCTCAAGCGCTTCCTGATGTTGGAGAAAAGACTGCTTCGCAACCCGGACTTAAAACAACAATACGTGGAGTTTATGCAAGAGTATGAAACTCTAGGTCACTGCCGACAAATTCAAGAATCCAGCGATGTTCCGAATCAGCTGGCCTACTACCTGCCCCACCACGCGGTTTTGCGACCTTCCAGTTCGAGCACGAAATGCCGAGTCGTGTTCGATGCCAGCGCAAAGGCGTCTCCTGCCGAGCTCTCACTTAACGACGTGCTGCATGTAGGACCAGTGGTGCAGAACGATCTATATTCCATCGTTCTGAGATTCCGGATGTACCCAATAGCGTTTTCGGGAGACACCGCCAAAATGTATCGTCAAATTCTCCACGCTAAAGAAGACCAACGATTCCTGAGGATCTTTTGGAGATCACACCCAACCGAGCCACTATAAGTCTTCGAGTTGTGTACCGTAACCTACGGTACAGCATCAGCGCCATTTCTGGCCACCAAATGTTTGCAACAATTGGTCGAGGAGGACGGGGATGCCTATCCGATTGCATCCCGCATAATAAAGGAGAAGGCATACATGGATGACGTTCTCTCAGGTGCGGACTCGGTTGAGGAAGCTATTGAAGCCCAACACCAACTGAAGCGGCTTCTCAACCAAGGAGGATTTCCCATCCGCAAATGGAGCTCAAACTCTCCGGAGTTTCTTGAGCAAATTTCAGAAGAAGATCGAGAAAAGGCAATCCCGATGGAAGAACGAGGAGTGAATGAGGCGATAAAGGTGCTCGGTTTAGTTTGGGACCCAAAGGCAGACCATCTTTACATCGCCCACCAGCCAAAACCCAGTTGCACTAGCTGACCAACGGATAACAAAGCTTGTCGTATATTCCGAAGTCGCCAAGTTCTTCGATCCACTGGGGTTAATGTCTCCTATCATCGTGTTGGCAAAGCTTCTGATACAACGTCTGTGGAGGCTGAAAACCGACTGGAACGACCCTATCGATGAGGAATCGATGAAGCAGTGGCAAGAACTCCAACCATCATTACAACAGCTGCATCGCATCGAGGCTCCTAGGCGCGTCACATTCGAGGGAGCCACTTCATATGAGCTGCATGGGTTCTCCGACGCCTCGAACGTGGCTTATGGTGCCTGCATTTACATCCGAAGCCTGTTTTCCGATGGTTCAGCGAAGCTACGTTTGCTTACCAGCAAGTCAAAACTGACTCCTTCACCACAGTTTGCAGTTACTACGCCGATCCTATTTTCATCAAACAAGCGGGTTATCAGGCGACGAGGAATCATGCAGCAGAGTCACTCGGATAACGCTACAAACTTCCGAGGTGCAAAACATGAACTGCATGAGTTGTTCCAAATGTTCCGCAGGCAGCAAACCCAGGACGCCACCCAAACCATTTGCCAACTTCGAGAAATTGAGTGGCATTTCATTCCGCCAGATGCCCCAGAGTTCGGAGGTCTTTGGGAAGCAGCAGTGAAATTAGCAAAAACTCATCTTAAACGCATTGTTGGAAATACCAAGCTGACCTTCGAAGAGTTAACTAACCGTCCCACTCCATGACCGGAATCAGCCTCCACTCAATTGGAAGATGGGTAGAGTGGAAGCCGTCTACCCTGCCGAAGACGGCCTGGATGTCTTCGTCGACGGAGCAACGTACCGGCGACCCATAACCAAACTTTCATTGCTGCCAATAGAAGAGTAAGAGTAAACGACAAATATTGAGAAGCCTCAACGGGGGGAATATGTTCCGTCCAAGAGCGGAAGAAACAAACGCCTGAAAGGAGGCAAGGAGTATGTCAAGATTTAAGGTAGACCATTTTGTATGTGCTCCGGCTAGAACGCCGAAAAGTATGCAAAGTTGTTTGTTTAGGGCAATTCGTTCTAGAATCTACTGGATTATTTGTACATCGCTAGCAAAGCATTGCGTCATGAGATGCCTTGTAGCTCCAAAATGTTTGAAATACATGGCAACCTTGGAGTAGAACAAAACCTCTGTTTATATCTATCCAGGTATCGAGCCATCAGTTTTTGTTTCAGGTGGATTCGTGGAGGTATTCCTACCCTCCAGGCAGTGGTGACTTCCATCCGCGAAGTCAACTCCCTGGATCCTTCCTCACGCCACGAGGAAGGTCGGTGCACGTAAGAAAAGTTCGGCCGCACACCGAACAACTAATGTGAGCGATGCTTCTGTTTCACTACTAATTTATAAATAATTCGCCTATATCTCACTGTAAGCTGGGTTTCACATCCACGTTGGTGCTTGTGACCGTCGTTACCGTAATTTTTCATGAACCGTTTTGCTATGATAAGTAATTAGAAGATTTTTACTCCGGTTTTCATGGAACAGAGGGCTGCATCATGATCAGATTTGATGTTTGGGTCAGTTTGGACAAGAAGATGTTGTTCTTGACCCATTTCTACTAAAGGTTTAAAACACCAAATAAATCACAACTAAGAATAATTAATTACTACAGTTTGAGTACTATTCTAATTGACGATATCCTTAAAATCCACTTAAAATTGTTAATTGTTGAAACATTCCTAATTGCTGAACAAAAACCAAAGTGCTGTTATTTTTACTTTCATGCCATTTTAATGAATTATTTGACTTAAACGTTTAAAGACCAAATTAATACGATCGTTCCAAACTAGAAAAAGCTCAACATTTATGGACATTTAAAAGATATCGCCAAAACACAGGGTGGTGCTATTATTGTTTTCTCGGGTGTACTAAAATTTACATTTGATTTTTTTTTAACAAAACGTAAGTAGATTGTCTACACGAAAACATATTCTGGCTGGTATTATTCAGTACACACCCTTACTACTCAGGTCAGCTTACCATGTACCTTCCATAGATTTGCTTATTCTCCCAACTAACTGGCGAAGTAAGCTTTCGAAATGTATCGTTCCTGTTATCATTTCTGGTGTAATAGAGATCAGTGAAAATGCTGGTAGAAGAAAGGTATGCATAAATTTAAGATCATATCGTGATTTGTTCCAATCGAGTGAAACACACGAGTGAATAAAATATACTTTGTAGTACACCACAACAAGTAGCTCATCACTTCCACGCTTAACGATTTGCAACACCAATAACGGTTCAGCACAGTGCGTTGTACAGCAGGATACTGACCAATTCAGTGTTCCCACCAAAAACTTAACCAACGATACACAAGGTACATCTGGAAAATGTTGACGAGAAGCCTTCTGTTTAAGGAAAAAGAAAGCAACAATTTCAAGAGAGTTAGTTCTGAGTATGTATCAGAAGATAACAAACAAACATAAAAATTCTTAGGACACAGAGTCCATACAATGTGCTCAAAGAAATTCAAAGACTCAAATCCAAACGGTTAATTCAAATATTAACCAATGTAACTATTAGCTGAGTAAACCCGAAACAACGTTACCGTTGTGAGTAGGCTGGGAAAAAATGTCCACACTACAATTAGTTTTTAGGCATTAAATTACGAATGTTGTGATTTTATTTGTACATCAATGTACAATACCATCTTAATATACATAAAAAATATAGCTATTATTCCTTACTATAACTTTTTTTCATTTTTCAAACGTTATATAAAAGGTACCGTTCGCTTTCTCGGTGCGATGAGGACAAAGCTTCGTGCAGCTATGGTATATGGGAGGCGATCGTGTAAAATATACCACAAAAGATACTTTTCACTGCTAGATTTTTACTGCTTCTTGATGTAAGAAAATCGCATGAGGTGTTGCTATGCCGAATTTATGTAGCAGAAACACGTTACCCTCTGGTAATGGAAATAATGTTTCTTTATAATGAATGGCCATTGAATAGTAGTTGAATCCTGAATGGTAAATGGAATGGTCAGAGACGGTTAATCCATGGAAAGGTTGAATGAGCACGAAATAAACTACATATGGCAAGCTATGCAAGATAAAGGCTTGTTTGACAAGGTAGGCCGTTACACAATTTACACGTTCATTACAATTTCCAGCAAGAAAGCCGAGGAGTTTTCTTCTAGGCTGAGAAATTAACTGTCATGATGGGAGTCAGGTGATACGGAAATACGGAAAGAAAATGGCTAAGCTTAAAGATGGTAACATACGGGTAAAGTACGGGTTTCAATTGTAGTGTTTCGAACGGATTTAACGTGAATACGTAGCTCAAAACGAACGGGCAAAAATAGACAAAAACAGCTCGAATAAGTGAAAATTGTGTGTCCACTACAGACGAATGTAATCTAAATCCATACAGCAATCATATAAAATCTTCCGTAAATCGACTTTGCTGTCGTATATTAAATCAATTTTTATCTCGATGCGTTAATGGAAGGACATGATTTTATTCATTGCAACGATTAAGTAAGATGATCGTATTCAGCTGACATTTTTACTCATCTGCATAGCGTTTACGTGTAATGAGCTCCCACTAGTAGCCTAGCCTATCCACCGCGACAGTTTTACACATCGAGCTTGTGTGTATACGATTTATCACACTCTGTCCTTACTGCGGTAAAACGAAATAGTAAAATATAAATCATAACGGTCTCACCAATGCTGCCCGCGATAAAATTCGCAACACTAAATGAGTAACTATCGACGAACATGTAACTATTTCCTACACTGAATATATTCCTAGTACTCCCCGTTACCATAATTGCTTGCAAACGCCGGGAAACGCGATGATAAATTAATGGTATTGTTACACTCCTTTCACTTATCACTTGCTAAAATGAAATAAATGTGAATCGTTAAAGGCGTCAAAGCAAAAACAATGCATAACTGAATTGCCACGTACACTCTCCTATTCGATATCGCTTATGCCCGCGCACTTTTCCTCTTCGAGCATGGCATCGAGCTCGTCAGTCAGGTTGGCAAGCATATTGCCGATGTCGTTCAGAACGTTTGTGCCGTAGATGTCGTCCGAGGGAGCACCGGTCCCTGCATTGTTAGCGCCCTCCGGGCCAGACGAAGCTACACTGGACGTACTGGAAGACGCCGTCGTGGTGACCGCTGAACTATTGTTGCCAATGGGAACCGACGATGACCCGGTCGTAGATGGAGATAGCTCTTGCTGCATGCAACCACCCGTAGCCAACGTCGTAGTAGTAGTTATCAATGAGCCTGCCATTGAGGTGACTGACGAGGACAGCGGTGTCGTCGTGGGTAATAGTAATGCAGAGTGAAGCTGCTGTTGCTGCTGCTGGAACTGATGCTCGACTCTGTTGAGCGAGGAACGCTGCTTGATTGTTCCAGCGTTCTCGTTGGCGAACGGTATTTGATCAATCGATTCCAGGCTCGAGTTTGATTTGTTATCGTGCTGAGACGACACCTTGTGCACCTCCACCGTGGTCTGGTGCATCTGGCCGGCGTAGGTGCCAGCAGCGAACGGAACCATCGTGTGCAGATGGTGACCAACACCGCCAGGCGCGCAGCTCCCGGGCAATGTCGGCGGCGACGGTGTTGACTGGGACGAGGATGCTGCATTCGAGTGAGTAGCATAGTGATGGCTTTGAAGCGGCAGGTTACCGGTGTGCTGTTGAAGCGATTGCTGAAGCATCATACCTTGATTGTGGTATATGGGTTGCTGCTGCTGCTGCTGAACAGGCGCGCTGGAGATTGATGTCCCGGATGCTTCGTCCGCAATGCTGCCGCCGCTGAAGCTCAGAGCTGAATGGTGATGCTGAAATTGGACGGCAGCGGCGTAAGGCGAGCTGGTATAGTTGGAGAAATGCATCGCGTCCAGGGCAGCCGTTGCCATCTCGACGTTTTCAATGTGTCCGAGCATAGGGGGCATCGGGATGACCTCCGCTGGATAGATGGGTGGACTGCTGCCAACGCCTACACCACTGGTCAAGCTTTCCCCCCGGCGGCATTATCGATCAAAGGCGACGCTCCACCTGCACTACCCACGCCGGGCAGTTTCAGGTTGTTGGCCACAATCTTGGCGATCGGTCGCTGACGCTGGGTGCTTTGGTTCGTCGTCCCGCTCAGCAAAGTCAACCGAACACCGTAGCTATTGCGCTGATGCTGGCGTGGTAACGTACCACCGCCCTGGAAGTACTGCTGCTGCTGCTGGAATTGTTTTTGCGTGTGAAGTATCCACTGCTGATGCTGCTGCTCCTGCTGCGTTAAGACACTCCCGTGCGAGTTGCTCGACTTCTCATCCACTGCAGCGTCGGACAATGCCAGAAGGGCGCCTGCCTTCTCGTTAGTTGGCGTAATGTCACTATCGTCATACGAACTGCGCCGGTATATAGCATGCGTGCCATCGAAATGCACGTGTGGATAGGTTATAGTCTGGTGCGGGTGAAGCTGCGCGTGCCCGCCGTGCTGCTGCTGCTGTTGAGTGTAATACATAACTTCAGCACCAGTACCGCCCGTCAGCGGTGGCTGCTGGCGAAGGAACGTGCTGTACGAACCAGCTACTGCCAGATGATGCTGCTTGGAAGATTCCGAACGTAATCCAATGCTCATATCGTCATAGTGTGCCCGCACCAGCGTTCCATCGACGGCTGGCGGACGTACCCCTGCTGTTGGTGAGAGACCGACATTGAATGCGGCGATTGCTGACGAGGTGTTTGCACCCATCATTTTGCCGTTGATGATATCCTTCACACGTTTGATGGCGAGCAGAATCTTTTTCTGGTGCCCCAGCTTAACAATGCCGATATCTTCTAGGTCTTCCCAGGTAAGCTGGGTTACATCGTGCACCGTCTGATAGCCTTGCGCGAGCAGCGGCTGTATGTACTCGTCCAGGCGCAGCAAACGCAACCATTCCTCGATGGAACCGGGTACATAACCCGGCAATGGGTCGGGAAGCCTAAGGGCATCGATATGCCGCTTTAAACGCTCGCGATGGTTCGGTTTGCGGATGCCTATCGCAGTCAGGTCTTCGGGTGTCATGCGAGCGATAGTGGATAAATCGTAACCAGCGTCGAGAAAAAGGTATGTATACTCTTGGAAGTGAATTTCCATCAGCCAGTCGGAAATAATGTCGTGATCGCACCGATTGTTCCCCGCAGAGTGGTTGCTGAGCCGATGTGAGCCGCTTCCAGCACCACTGCTGTTTCCGCCCGTAACGCTACCGGAGCCTATCGAACATGAGCTGACCGAGCAGCGAGGTGACGATAGGACACCGTAGCTACCTACCCCACTGACACTGCGATTTGATGAGTTGGAGGCGCCGGTCAAGTATGAAGATGCTCGTCCCGAGTCGAGGCTAGCGGTCGAATTACGTGAACCGGACCCGGCCGAACCGGACAACGATACCGGACTGTCCCGACCGGGCGATTGGGTCAGATCGATTCCTTGATCGTCCATAACGTAATCAACGACTACATCGCCACCACCGCATCGCAGCAATAAACTGGAGGGAGCAGTCGTCGTTACGAGCGGAACCGACGATGTTCTCGACGATCCGTCTGTTCCGTGATTGTGATGCTCTAGCATTATTGCTCCAACCCCTTTACGTGCCTCCCCATCGGGGTTGTCGGACGACACACCGGACCCTATCTTTTTCGCCCCGCCTCTGTCAATTGGTGTAGTTCCATTATTTGCTCCAACCTTTCCATAGATGTCCGGCACGGCTGGCGGCATCACCTTCTTCGCTTGTGGTGCCGTTTTCGATTGTCGAGACATACCTGCACCCGTGTTGAGACTTAACTTTCGCATAGTTTTCTGCAAAAATATAATTACATTATAAATGGCTTCACTGAAAAAGACGTCTACTCTAGCAGTACCATGTATCAATGTTGCAGAAGGTCACTGGAATCTGGAGGTTTCTCATCACCTTCCAAGTTGATTACTAATCCTGCAAATAGAAAAAAAAACTAAATTAATACAATGAACTAGCATTACTTAACAAATGAACTACAACAACTCAATGCTTTCCAAAAGTAGATTCAAATATTACTATCGAAGCAAACAGTATAAACTGCATTGCAAGATTTTATGTGATCGGGACTGATTTTATTGGACAGTAACTATCGACGTTCAATTGCATACCAGTTTCATTTACAAAACCATGGCGGAGCATAATCTTACGAGTAAGATAGGTCCATAATTCTAAGAAAATTTCATCATCATCGATGGCAATTAAACGTCTAATTACGGCATAACATAATGCATTGATATAGAATAAATACTCTGTTGAAAATAGCACTTACCGTTCCAGACTCGCTTATTGTCACTTAGATGAATTAATTAAATGAATTGGAATGAATCAGATGAGGAATTTGTACAACCAGTCTACGATGCCACACACTAAAAATAATTGAATGAAAACATGTTTGGTATCAACATTTTTTTTTTCTTTTTGAATCTAAGATGATGTTACAAAGAAATAAAAAACAAAATAAATAAGAATAATCGGTTTAATTCTATGGTTTGCATTGGAGGTTTGGATCTATGGATAATAGCGTAGAGCGTCGATTATCCGGGGGTGTCGGGACAGGAAGGTCCCCGGATAATCGAACTTATGTTAAAATACGTTGATAATGCCTGGTCTGTGTCTAGGGAATGATACATAATACCTATATATACGGGAATATTTGTTCCATTTGGTCGATTAATCATAAAAAATGTTAGAATAATTTTATAACAGCAATTTTTTTATTGTTATTTTCAATTCAATTCTTCTTCTTCTTCATGGCGTAACGACCTCTTGGTCATGCCTGCCCCATGAAGGGCTTACAAGACTTTTTCCCTTGTGTACGTGGATAGTCACTCCTCTCGTACAGGGGGATGATGGTCCGGTCTCGGATGGCATTCGAACCCACGCCGTCGAGGTCATGGGCCGAATTTCTAACCGGCGCTACCGCTCGGCTGTCGCGGACCCCCAACTTCAATTCAATTATTCAATTTCATTTATGAAGTAACCTAGCATTCATTCAAATATTTCAACACGGTCGTGCAGTTGTAAGTTGCCGGTTAATCGGGCCCCGGATAATCGACGACTGTCTGCATGAATTATTAATCTTTCAATTAATACTGCTTTCATGTGAGGCTTTCATAAAAAAATCATTCGAATGAATACATGAATCTTTTGAGATTCAAATCTTACGACGTTGATGAAAATCCGAACATTATGTTTCACTAGTGATGTATAGATGAGCAGATATGCTGAAGGTGTCCGAAAAATTTAAAAAAAAATGGAAACGTTAGCAAATCTCTGAAGATTTTTTCATCATACAGTGGCAGGCAGTCAAAGTCGGACGCTCAAAAATCGGACAATTGTTTTACTTTGAGTTTAGTTATTTTCTTCCTCGTAATTGCAAACGACACGAATCTTCATAGTGGTTTCTTTACGAATATCTAAAAAAGGATGCTCGATAAAACTTCATTTGAAAAAATGACGGGAAACGAGCAAAACCAGCATTTATGTTGAATCAGGCATTCAAAGTCGGACACCACATAAATAACAAAAAAAATTGTTATTTGTCACTGTTACAACGGTCATTTGTTACTACTTGGTAGCATTTTTATATTTTTTGGAATAATTTCGATCAAAAGATTAATGAAAAACGAAAAAAATATGCTGCCATTCTTTTCTCAGTTTCTTCTCATTATTTCCGCAAAAAAATCGTTTCCACTAATTATTCTTGCACGTTTGTGTAGCGAAAAGGTATGAAAAGTTGCCTGTAAAGTTCCGTATTATTATCAGTTTTAGAAAAGAAGGTAATAGAACTTAAAGACTGCTCGGTTTTCATGTCCGACTTTGACTTCCTGGTACTGTATATTCAGATCAATTCATCTCATACAAAGACACGAGTGGAGTCAAAAAGGATAAAGTTTTTTCTTGAATATAATAAAACCAGCCTACTGCTACAGTCATACGGATCCAGAACAGTCTGTGAGCCAATGGCGTTTGTTTTGTTTTCAAAGCATTCGCTAACGCAAACTGACTATTGTTAAAAGACGCTATCATTGCGTTAAATGAGTCGGAGATGGACACATTTTAAGTGAAATCGTTTCCAGACTAGACAATATTAACTATTCGATAGCTCAACAGAAATAATAGGGGAGCGTCTTTTTCAATAGAGTATAGTTTGATGTCCGACCGTTTAGCGAATATGGGAACATCCAGCAAATTGTGAGTTGTAAATGTTCGTCGCTAATGTGCGTGGAAATAATATAATAATTGCAATAAGTTGCGGGCTAGTACAATAAACTGAATCAATTAAATAATCCATTAGTTAATGCGCAATGTCACTCGACCGGCTTTATCTTTTCCGCTTGTAACTAGCTGTTCAGAGCTTCTGCAAGTTAATGTTTGAGCAAATCATATCATATTAAGTTTGCAAACTGCATAAGAAAATGAAAGGTATCAACAGCGAAATTTGGTACATTTTTAAAACGAGTTTTGGTGAACCACGTTGATTCTTTTCAAGCTCAACTTTGCGGCCCGCAAATCATCGGAAATGTGTAAATGCGGCCCGCTATTGAAATGAGTTTGACACATCTGCTTTATAGGATTAATAAGTGCGCTTATTAATTACTACTGTACTCGGTTATCGAGACATTAAAACTTCCTGACGATTGCTACTTTAGAAAAGAGGATATGAAATTTTACCGAAAGATTGTCCGATTCACAAGCGTCTGATAATAAATGCACAGCGCTGTAACTATGCAACATAAAACAAATCTGACTGGTTGAAAACTTCTTTTAGAGAAAAAGTTTTCAACAAACTGAAGTTCCAGCGCGGAAGTGTACGTAAACTGAGTTTAACTTAGGCAAATCCATTCGTCAACCATGTCAAGCTCACATGGCTAACCTGACATACATCGTGCAAGCAACGCATGTAAGTGCAAGTAGGTTATGCATCTTAAGAATGTAATAGTGCCATCGTATGCTGAGCCGGTGAACGCCAAGCGCCATTTTAATTCCTATACGGACTGATAACACGGACTCCTATACGAACTGATGACACTGCGAACATTGCGAAAAATAAATATATTTATATATATAAATATTTACGAAATAGAAGAATTTTATGAGGAACGATCATGTTATTTTACTAAAATAACATATTCTACTTTAACGGAGGGTCGTGACAACATTGCGTGCATGACAATGATTCCAAAACATACACGACTTGCCCTATACTTGACAGCGATTTCGGAGAAAGCACTACACTTAAAAAATATTTTCAACGAACTTACCTTGTGTTTCAACCGACTTGTCGTCATTTGTTCGTCAAGGGCGCGTAGATGCGGCATTGCAGTTTTTCCAGTCTCTAGTCAACCTTACTAACATAAATATGCACCATCATCACACAAAGCGCACTAGGCTAATACTCCACACAGTCTGGACATATTGATAACAACTCATAACGGCAAATCCTGCAACACGGAGCGGCTATAACTATGGATCCAGTCGAGCTGATTGTTGAGCTGATTGTCGTTGCTGCACCCTGGTTCGCTGCGTCCCCCTTTCAGAATGGTATGAGTGTAACTGGAAATTTTCCGTACTTTTCTTACGCTGTACGGAGTCCAATGCGCGCTTGGTATAATGCGTGTTGCCTTCACACAAACTGTCTAACGCAACACGCACTCGTAAGCACCAGCTAAGTTCATGCACTCCACTAAATCGAAGGCAATGTTTGCACAAAAACAAAATGAAGATAGTAAGAAAAAGGAAAATACATTCAATAACCGGAAGTAAGCAAGTAAAACTATGCCGTCTACCATACTAAAGCGTCAGATTTGCTGCAGGAACACTGAGCGATAAACCAAATTACATACCGTCAAACAGTACTTTTGGTGAACGTTTTCTTCCAGCTCGACTATTAGCAATGGAGTGAAGGAAAAAAGGAAACAAGAAGATCCTCGAAGCTATGTATGCGTAAGCGGAATTGCACACTTCGTCACCGTCACAGTCGCTTTGAAGGGCTGCATTTTCTGAAGCCCATTCGTAGAACGAGTACAATAAAATAACGCGTACACACAAACACAACCCAAATCAAAATCTGAACCATTCGCGTATTCGCTCACACCCATCGGCGCTATGGTGTGCGAAAGAAAGAAGAACTATACTGTTGTTGTAGCAGTGAAACTTTGAAACCAGGTTCAAACGTCTCGTTGATGGGTCAATTTTTCACTGGAACACGCGATAGGACGCTCAGGACCGACATTTGTTTTCTTTACTTCTTCTATTCCATCTGCTCATGTTCTTATTATTTCTCGAGATATGCTTACACAGTCCAATCGTATGAACATCTGCAGGCAACAACAGTCCAAAAAGGGACCAAACCTAACACTAATGGCTAAACCCCATTCTCCCATCGTCATACTTACGGCAAAATGTAAAATCGTTGCAATATTTACTTGGCACAGACCACTTAATACGTGATAATATATAAAATTTTCACCAGTCGCCCTTGTACGGACAACGACTTGTCAAAGTCGTTCCACAGTTCGGAATAGAGATGGTGATGGTTGTTTGTTGAATGAATGTGATCTGACAGCTCCCTTTTCCGTTTTAACCAAGGTAGGTGCTGAGAGAGGTAAGCTCATAGCATCGTTGTGGCCAAGGAGAGGTGAGCTCATAAGCCTCGACGAGCAGCCATATTGAATTTGATTTTTGACAATCATTCTTAGTTTTGTTTACCTACAAAAGCACACAAGAACGATAACTTAACAAGTCACGAAACTAGTTTTACTGGTTATCCTTACTGTTAAGTAAACTTGATTGAGTATGCGGTACCACCTGTGATAATCTGATGGATTTATTCGTTAGATAATCGAGTGCTACTGTTACTTTGTTCCCATCGATGGGTGATGGGTCATCCAACGAAAACCACGCGTTTTTTTTTAATTCTACGCATTAGTAGGGCAAAACGTAGCACAACAAGAAATAAACAACATGTTCCTCACTATTGGAAACAACAGCAAGTTTTGAAAAAAACAAAACCGACAAATTGAAAACATAAACAAAACTAAGAGCGATTGTCAAAAATTTCCATTATTTTTCTAATTAAATCAAGGCGATTTGGGATTTGGGATGAACCCACCTCCCCTGTTAATCCACTTTGCAGCCTTCACTTTTTCCAAAGTGTTTGTTTACTTTTTGTATGAAACTGTCAGAATAATGACGCTGTTCTCGATGCCCGAATTATCCCAACTAACAATTGACAAGCATCTTTAGAACATTCTGTCTGATCTTTAGAATATTTTGCCACCTTCCAATGAAACACTACATTAGGAACTGTAACCCAGCCATTTGGGTTTTGACAACTCATGGGGGCAGCCATTTTTACACGACGATTGAGCCCGGTGAAAAAATATAACGATATGAAAATAAAAAAACGGTGATTTTAAAAAAATATGCTTTGAATCGCATCTCTCACTCCTCAAGATCGACCGCTGTATTTCCACCGGTCTCTTGCTTGTCATTTGTTTGCAGCTATTCGGATCCAAGCTATTGGAGGGCAAATACACACACACAGAGTCAGTCAAATCTTTTTAGCTTTTTATTAGTAACATTGTTGGTGTACTTACTTGTGTTGGTGTTCGCTGCTACTGAGGTTCGAACTGCATAGGACAAGAAGAGGTATGTTGTTGTCGGCTCATCAAATCACATCAGTCACGCTCCGCTTCGACGACTGGTAGCTTAAATGCGCAATATATATAAACAAAACTTTTCAACAGGTGATGGACCACAATTATTCGATGGAAGGTCGAAAAGCACCAGTCGGTTGGAAAAGGAGCCGAATCAATAAAACAAACAAGGAAAATGATATTCCACTAAGAGATGAACCGGCGTGCATCTCATCGGAAGCACCCATAGCGACCAACCAAATTTTGGTCCAGCAGACGCCCCTAGAAAACCTGGACCAAAATGAAAGGTTAAATCGTTTGGTTGATGAACATAGCGAGTTGAAGAAAAAAATAGATGATTTAGAAAAGAAGCAAGCCGAGTTAAAACGGACAGTGCATCAGCAGGGTAAAACAATAGCACTCCAACGAACGATGCATGAACTGGCCCTGTCACAGGGAAATCTGGGAGGTGCAAGTTACGTTCAAGGCACGTTTGAGTTCGAACCAATGGAGACTCGCGAACAGCTTCAAGAAGTTGAAAGCAAGCTGGCAACAGATGTGCAATTTCGAATCCGCATGACTGATTGGCTTTTGTGCATCAATCAGGGCAAATGAAGCCGAAAATCGTTTGCACGAGGCGATCGACTCTGCTATTCGATCGTGAGTTTTTCACACAATGTAGTTGGACCGGCAGAGGACAAAAAGGCCCAAATTGCAATCTCTACGCATGTAAATATCTTGGAAATAATGGTAGCAATCCGCCCGGTTAGCTGGAGATATTCCAGATGATGAAGTAAAACGGTTTATGCAGAAGAAGCTGAAAAATGCAAAAACGCGCTTAGAATTAAAGGGTATCAGAAAAACCTGCTGCAGGATCATTAGGTTTAAGCCATAGATTTTTATTGGTATTTTTAACAGTTTTTGTCGTCTCCATTTTGCTTTATTGATTTTTTCTGTGAATTTATGTGAACTTTTGTGATCTTTTTTTATGTATGTATATCAATAATTGATGTTTCTTTTTCTTTAAAATAATTTTAGTATGATGTTTGAATTAAACAGAATTTTCGTTATGAAACGGAAAAACAGCATTTTGTTTTT
>KE525335.1:81047-96453 GCA_000441895.2 Anopheles sinensis
TACCGTTGCAATAAATTATTCCAAATTTACTCTGGATCTTAAACCGTATTGATTGATCGCGGAAGGCAAATATTTTGTCAAGGCTCCGTCAATTCACAACTAATCATACCGAACTGTCCGCAAACATAAAAAAAGTCGTACAGATTCTTATACGAATATTTTCGGTTCTCTTAGCACACACGCTGGACCATAATCCTTGACCTTTTTTCCACCACGTGACCCTCGTCACAAGGATCAACACCGTTGCTAATGTGCCGGAGCTAATACATGAGTTCCCCTCTGCTACATGGGCTAATTTTTGAGCTTACCACGCCGATTGCTTTTCGTATGAGTGATACACTTAATCTCTTCAAGGGGCCAGTCGCTCTTTTTTTCATCTATTTCCTTTTCACTGCAAGTGGCAGTTTTGTAACCGTCTAGCCGGATAACGCTGCTCAAAGCAAGTAGCAAGACAGATGGCTTAATTCTACCATCTTTTGACCACCGCACTTCGGTTCGGCGGCTTTTGAGCAGGTCGGTTCGGTAAAGGAAAAATCTCCTAATGGGCTTAATGTCGGATAGACGTGCCGGTAGAAATGTTCAGTGCAGGGGAAATTTACGTTCATAAGGATCATCCGGCATTAGAGTTTCTTTCAGGGTGTAATGGCATATGGTGAATTAAGACTGTGAACTATGTAACTATTTACAGTATTTAATGATTGAAAACATGATTTAAGAATGTAATTCAATTCATGTAACGATTCAAATGAACTATGCTGATAAGGCAACAAAAACTTAAAACAAAACTACTCAAAACAACGTCTAGCAGCATTCAATACCATTTGTGCATAAGTAGATACAAGTGAAATATTTCACCTTTTCCCAAACCATTGCTTTGTAAAATTCTTATGAATTTCGTGGTTCCCGGCTAACATTTTTTTCGTTTGTAAACCAGATAAAGCTCATTATAGAGATACGAAAATTAATTTTGTAATTAGGAGTCATCAGTATTCATTCGTTAACCAGTATCGTGTTAGAGCGACGCGTGTTTTTGATAGGGAAAAATGCATCTGGTTTCCCATCGATTGCGATTCCCGGCGGAACCAATCGCTCCAAGCCAACGCATTCAGCAGCGGTTGTTTCCAAACACCGACAACAGCCGTTTGTTTGCAGTATCAATATTTTATGCAAAACTAGCGCGTTGCGCAAACTTTGGTGCAGCGAAGCTGCCGAAGCCCGAATTGTGTTTGCCATTTAGCTAAGTCCAAGTTTTCCCATCATTACCAGCAGCGTTCCACCCGGACGTGTTTGAGAGCGGCCGCAGCTGCCATCTGCGCCGAGAAAATGGCGTAGCGAAACCACCAGAAACTAAAGCACTACAAACTTAATTAGGGCAAATTGAATTTACATAAATTGGAAAACTCCCATCAAGCGGCACCTTTTCCGCGAACAGGCGACAAGCAATCACGCTTGCTATCCAGCTAACCGTCTATCGGAGGCTGTTGGTTTGTCTTTCGCCGACGAGTCTGTATCGGTAAATATGATCTCCGGAGCTGATGCATCATCGGAACGTTGTCATCATGTTCGACATCGGTTCGGTGACAAATTAAGCTGTCTTCGTAGTACCTGCAAGGGAGGTTTGTGTGTCTGTTTCTGGGGGAGAGCTCTGCCTCTACGACCCCGGAAAACGAAGTCTTTGTCTAGTTTTTCTTCGGCCATTCCGACCTATGAATTGCATCGTGAAAGACGCGTTTTGGATGGATATTAATAAAAATACACATAAAAGAAAATTGTTACAAAGCATGCCTGAATCTCTGGTCGGTCGGCTTTCGATCGAATTCTGAGGAGCTCAATGATTTCAATTAAGGGTTTGAAGAGTTTGAAAGTATTCCGGTGGAAGGGTGTTAATGTATTCAAAATCGGTGAAATTAGTTGAGTATGTTTTTCTGAAACCTTCCAGATGCTTCCTAGAACATGGGCAGTCGTTAAGTAGAAAATGTGATAGTAAATCAATAAATGATTGATAAAAGTCTCTTCAAAGAAGTGCCTTTTATTATTCCCAACTGGTAAGTAATAGCTTTTTAAATATTATACTTTTATAATATAATTAAATATATACAGCAAAATAAAAGAAACGAAGTTCATAAATTACATTGTAAAATGTCGTGTGGAGGTGGATGTAATGATCATTCGTAATGAATCTAGATTTAATTGGTGTGCTCAAGGTAGTCATAGGGATCCAGCACATACCATCAAATAAAACGCTAAGCATGTCAGTCACAATTTTAATCATATCCTCCAAATTTACGATAATAATAAAGATTGAAGATGACTTTTTACAAAATGACAAAATTAAAAAACAGGTTCATATGGCTTCTCTGGAAAAACATTGATTTATGTACTTTTATGCCAAACACTTAATAATGAACCTTTTCCGACAGGATTGTCTCTAGATACAAGTCCTAAAAGGCCACACGTGGAGGCTTTCTTCGTTGGAAGGCGAGAGCAAGGGCGAGGGCTTCGCTCTTCGTAGAAAACTTAGGCCGCTAATCCTGCTCGTGTGTGTACCCAATCTGTCTATCTAGACGGCATACGAACGAACAAAATTAGGAGAATTAAGAAAAAAAAATCATTCCCAGAAAAATGTAAAACGCAAGGCACCTGAAAAGGTGTTTTTCTTGTTGCTGAACAAAAAACAAAAACGGTTCCCGAGAAGGACGGTTACGAGATGAACCCTGTGATAAAATACTAACAGATGAACAGAAGGTGTATTCAACCATGTCATTAGAAGATGGTGCAAATAAACGGATGGTGTGAGAGAAGAGATAGACAAACCCTTCCTCGAATAAAGAAAAAATAAAAATGTTAAAATTAATCATTTGGTTAATCCTTTTGAAGAAATTTATGAGTGGTGACAGGTTTAAGCCTTCCACTTGGAGCTAGAGCTTTGAGTCTGCTGTGTATGATTTGGATCGTGTGTTTGTCTGGTGAGGTGTATAAAAGAGCATGTTCATAAAACTCCCAGGCCTTGAGCGAGAAACGTAATGGATGCATGCTTTTCCACAAAAAAGTAGTTAAAAAAGCAGCTTAAACACGCTTTATGATCCACGTTCTGAATCTGTAATCGCGAACTGGGAAAACTCTCCCTGGGGTAACCAGAAGCTCCGTTAGGAAAATGCGTTGCTTTCAACTAATTTCCAAGGCAGACACAGTTGACTTTTCCAGCAGTTCTTCGGTAATTTGGCCCGCTGATAGTCAAAAGCTTGAAAACGGAGTATGTGCAGTCAGCTGACCTTCCTCTCCCAATGGCGACCATTCGCATGTTGGCCATTCTCTATGCAAATTTTAACCCCGGTTACCAGCTTAATTATATGTGATTTTAATTGCTTCGCACATTCTAAAGATTCTTTCCGGGATTTTATTGTATTTTGATTTACACCATCCGGGGCAAAGGAACATACATTTTGCTTAGGAAAATTTAAACACACCCCCTTTCATCGACGATGAAAGAAGTGTTTAATGACATCATGGCCAGTACATAAATTTCGCTGAATTGCGTCCTTTCAAAGCTCCATTATTGCACGTGTGAGTGTTCCTTTATAGAGATGATTCTATGGTACCGTTTGCACTCGACCATTTCGAGCTCTAAACTACCCAAGGTACAGTTTTCGCATTCGCGCTGCAAACGGATGCCAAAGGATGCGAATGGCCGGCATCCGCAACGTTGATCTTTTATCCGACCGCTCTAATTGAGCAAACAGGGAAATGCAGCGTGAAATTGCTTTTCGTAGTTTTGGTGTTTAAGCTCTTCGCTATTAGTAGAGGATGATATTTTTCCTTGCATTTTTTTGTTTTTTTTTTGTTTGATCGTTTAATGCACCACGAATGGAATCGCTCATGGTATAATGTCGGACCTTTTTATGCGCATCGTGTGGTACTGTAGGTCGTTATCGTTGCATCACTTGTATATCAGGGTAAGAAAAAAATCATGATCAAATTTTAACGCTTAATTCTGGCTGGTTTGATGGAATTTAGAACGCTGATGGTATTCCTTCATAGGCTGTTTATTATGATTAAATCTACACCTTGCTATAAGACCTACCCCCAATGGTTTTCAAACATATTAGTCAAACCCAAAACGTTCCTATTAATATTTGTACCGTTAAAGTCTCAGCAATATAGCTTAAGGGATAATGGAATGGAGTGTTTAAAATTAACAACCTTTCAACATCCTGGCAAACGCATGTTTAAACATATGTCCCACTTTCGAACGCAGCGTATAAAATCACATCAGTTGATTTTATCAAAGGGCGTCAACTGTGTCAAGGCCAATAATTAAAAAAACAGTAAATAAAGTGGACGGCAAAATGCAAAAAACGAGATCAACCGTTAATTGGGACAGTGATTTTTCATTTGCATGATGATTAAAGCTTAATCCCGCATATCCCATCAATCCCACAAATGAGCTGCGTGAATAAAAATGCGGGTGAGAAAATTTAACTCTACACCCTCCCTCATCAAACCAAAGTATACCAAATGGCATCGTTCTGTGGAAGTAGCACCATCGACGGTGCGATTGATAATGAAGTTTATTATGCTGCAATGTGTCTGATGTACCTGAGCACTCCGTAATGGCAGTTAATGTCACGTCGATGGTCGTCGAGTAGGGGATGGACGTCATGATTTCGGTAAATCATTCCAACGGTGCACCGCGATTGGAACGTGACTTTATCTTCGTCGGTTGCATCGGAAAGCTTCTCAGTAGAGTTTATTTCATTATGCCACTAGATGCCAATGTGGGATATTCAACTGGACTTACGATTACTTGCCAACGTCGGTCCGGGCGAATGGTCTTTTTCATACGTTTTATGATTCATGTTGTCCATCATTTTAATCAAAAGAGGGCAACGAAAAATGGAATCTATACATGACACATACTAATCGAACACTGACAAGATTTTCAGATGACTGTCGTTAATATTGGCTAGCTTCCTGGAACGAGGAATTGATCGAGTGCTATTTATCTCATGATGAGATTTCCTGGATTAAAACCAAATATTAGTGAATTAGTAAAGGAGAAAACATGAGCTTGGTAAACTTTAATATATTAAGAGCCATTGAGGGGGAAAAAAATTGAACAACGTTATTCCTTTAAAACAACTTTTAAAAAATAGCTATTAAATCTAATGAAGGAAAAGCTCTTTGTCATCTTGAAGCTTCTTAATGCTTCCAATCGCGTTAAACTGTTTGAATGAATCGCCAATTATATTAGTGTCATTTTTTTCTCTTTGCTTAAAAGCTACATTCGGCACGTGTTATAGACAGAAAAAGACTTTCGTACTCAATCACGCATCGTGTCCTGCAGGGTGTGAGTTTGTTAAAGTGTGAAAGAAAATAAAATGAACAGAAAAAATATGGAAAACTAACTACATTATACAACATACAATTCCACCTTCTCGGTTTGGGTCGACCGTGTTCTTTCACACCGTCATGATTTTTTCTCTATTATGGATGGCTTTCTGTCCCTCCCCGGGGTAAGGGGTTCTTTGCAAGTTGACAAATGAATGTCAAGGTATTTTGATTGGAGTACATTCGTTTTATCTTGAAAGAAAAACAAAAAGAAAAACATGAACAAATCCCGATGAGACATTCAGAACCAAAAAGCATTTTGATTCATGATGGAGAAACACCTTTCACGTGGCACGGGGATCCAGAGCTAGCAGCTTGTGGAAACGGAAAGGCTTAGCAAGTAGTCGGTGGCAAGTTCTGAGCAAGATGTTTTCTCCCAGACCCTCAGATACGACAATCATATGTGTCACACTCAGTTGAAGAAGATGAAAATGATAAACAGACACATAGAACTATAAAGAGATAGGCCATCCTACCTTTGGGAATGACCAAGACCTTTCGGTTGCTTCTGTTACCCGGTTTAATAGTATCTATATTATTCTGATCATGTTTTCTTTTGATGGTCAGGATGCATAGAAAAGAGATAGAGTGAGAACTAGGAGGTAGTCGAGCGGAAGATGATTCGGGATTTGAGGAAAATGCGAACGAACAGATGCTTTAACAGGATTTTACTCTGCTCACCTTTCGCCATCAGAATGGGTAAAGTATTCGAAACGGAAGCTTTACCGATCAGACTGTGTAAAGCTATCTAATCTGGTTACTTTTGATGTTTTATCCGGCCTAATAGAATTGTTATCTAAGGCAACAAACCTCTTCCAGGTGAGAGTGGAAAGTGTTTCAAGCTGTTTGGTTTTGACACAGATGCTTTATGTCAACGAGTTTTTGCTCTGTTCTATCTCTCAAGTATGTAAAATAACTCAGGTATGTAAGTATTGGTCTGTATTTTCTTATTTTGTAAAATTATACGCTTTTTAAATAAAACTCCTTTACTTTATGCATAGTTTATGTTTTCCATATCCAGTGGAATCATTTCTACGTATTTGTACTTGTTAGCAAAAACAAAAATGTTCCCCGTCCAACCTATGGCGTGGTGTTTTCTTGCGCTACCGCTGCGCCATAGGCACCCCCTACATGGCTTTGCAAATCATGTAAAATTTAATCAAACAGGTGGAAAATCATACCGCATACCACATCTCGTAAAATTGTCTCCTTCGCTCCAACCTCGTCCTCGTCCGGTTGGCTAATTTGCCATGGAAATACGTTAATCAAATGCGTTCGACACAACCAGCTGTCGCTATGGTAACGTTGTTATTACCGTTTGACTATCGGCGAAATGTAAAATTTTCCGACGACGCACAACCACCGTCAAATGGTATCGAAATTCGTAAATGTGAATTACTCGCCAGTGCGCGTAACATCCACTAACTTCACCTTTTTCCTTTTTATCTTCGGACACTCAAGCGATAAACAGAATGTCGATATCTTCTGTGGTGTTTAGGCAAATTGGGGTTTTGGAAACGACAAGGAAATGCCATTTTGTTGTGTGTACCACACCGGGCACCAAAATGGGCTCTGAGTACTGTCGCAAGGGAAAGTTCCGGTACCATGGATGTTCGTCCTACCGTTTTCGATTGTCAACGCACCATGTAAACGTGGTTTGGTTAAGAAGTCGTTGAGTTGAAGGCCAGGAGACGAAAAAGTGGCCAACGACAGCGGGTAGGATTCATTGTTAGTTTGGTTGGTTATACAGAGGACAACTTTCAGTGAATTAGTCCGAAATAGAGCGAATTAGAGCGAATTAGGCGAAAAGTTTTTCCGGTGGTTAGGGAGAATGCAATCTGCTGTGAAACGGTTACGGTGCATCGGAAACGCATCCGTGCGATGATTACGCGATTGTGTTGGTGAGTCCAGAAGAAAGGATTTACTGTGCTATCTGGGAGCTAAGCGGATTGCACATGACCACAGCGTTTGGTAATTGGTTCTGAGAAGAAAAACAGAACCCGTGGTCGTCTTTTTTCCTCTATTAGCCACAGCGAAGATAGAGATGATTTTTCGTAGGTCTCCTGTTTGAAAAATTGTTTTTAGGGATGGTTTTGTGGTTGCCTCCGAAACCCATTTTAGCTCATTTCCTTCCGGTCTCGGTATCGTGAGAGGAGTTCAAGCGTATAACGGAACCTTGCCGTGAGATGATTTGGGAAATTCCCGGAACCGTGGTGGCGAGTGGCTTTGAACTATTTATTGCTCTCGTAGTTCCGGACCATCATCCGGAAGCCTACCGGTACTGTGATCCAATTGTGGTGATTTTAGAGCTTAACCTTCCTGCTTCAGGCACTGAAAAGTCCCAAGTGGACGTGTGAAATGAAAGGAGGAAGAATAAAAAAAGCGCTACAGAAATAAACGGAAGGACACTATGGATACTTGAAAGAAAATCCTTTAACACAAAATTGGCACCCTATATATAAATCCAAAGTAAAAAATGAATACAGAAAACAGAAAAAAACAGCTTAAGATAATGATAAACATCCAATTGCAATACTCCTCCAAGGATGTTGTTTCAACTAATAACTAAAGCCTACAGCTGAACCAGCATCGCTTCCTTTTTCTTTAGTAAACTTTTTGTTTATTTCTTCTGTGTTTGTGAGGTATCTTCTCGATCAGAACATCCCATCGGCAACAAGTAATGCGGGGAAAACATTGGGAAAATGTAATGGAAGTATCGTTCGACTCATCATTTTCCTTTGAATACAAATTATTTCTAGGCCGGAAGCGGCCCTTTCAGAGTTTGCTGGGCAACACATTTTGTGCTCTGGCTTTTTTTTCCTTTTATTACGTACCCGCCTTGAAGGGGTGGGGAGTTATTTTCTCTTCCTCAAATGGTGTATTCCGTTCCAACCGTGGCGCAGCGGTCCATGTAACGCTTCGGGGGCTAAAGCGAACTAACTGCGTGAGTTGTTTGGAGAGATAAACGTTACAGTTTTGATAAAAAACGGGCTGGATGGAAAGGATTATATTTTCCTGCAACTAAAAAACGTAGCGTAGGAAAATGCAAAGCATTTCAAACAGTCCTGCAAATGGTTCTTTATATCACCTGCAAGGCTTCAATGTTGAGTTTGAGGGAACGGAAACGGTTGATTGGTTACGCTCAAAGAATAGCAGATGCGAGCGCTCTTGGAATAATAGCTTCTTCCATTATCCTTTTTCGCTAAAATATGTTGATCAGAAACATCTGACTCTTTTCTGAGCTGCCTACCTCCACAGATCACCTGCTCAGAAGGGAGTTTACCACCGAGCAACTTCCCGTAAGAACCGGGCACAATTAATATTGAAATCCATGCAACTTATTTCTCCAACGCAGTGAAGCTAAACCGGGTGTTTATTACCAGCCGGTCGATTTATTTATCATCAGTATCTGTTGCAAACTCTGGCGAACGGAAAAACTAGCTGCTGTTTTCCAGACGACTTGCAGCACTCAACATTTATCTTAACTGCTTTTGCTGCTCCTATGGTTTGTTTAACCGTCCTTATTGATGCATTTCAAATATGTACATCACATATATTACAAATAAATTCTTTCATTAGAGAGGAATTGAAATGCTTTAAATAAACAAAAAATTCGGATTCGATAGTTTTACTAAATTAGGTTGAACACAATCATATATTAAATCGCCCTATCGTGTACGTGAACTCTATTAGTAAACCATTTGAAACATCAGTGCTTTTGCTGCACGTGCTTAGAAACGCTTAGAAAACGCCTTTGTCACTGCATTCGAGCGATGGCTAGAGCGCTCCCGACAGTCAAAAACTACGAGTGGCGCACCTGATCATAATGTGGCTGGATTAAACCGGTTTTCCAAACGCCTCACCGTCAGGACAGAAGCCGTGGTATGCAGCCATCAATTTCTTGATTTAATTGAACGGTTGCACACGATTTGCACCGACCTGGAGGAGGAAGAGGAGGAAAGAGGAGTTGCTGCATCGCAGATGCCAAAACACTAACGGTGCACCTAATTTGCAATTTAAATTATTAAAAACCATCCTTCGTTGTGTGTGAAAGCGCGGCGATAAGTTTTCATTTATCTTCCCGGTCACATTCGCGGCAGAATGTAAACGTGATCACGTCCAGCGCCTCTTTTGATACTCCTCGTCAGATCGTGCATCCGGTTGGATGTTAAATTAAATGGTCGGAACAGCTATTTCCGTCCCACGGATCTAAACACTATCATTATACCAAACACGTACCGCACCGGCCATACCACCTCCTGTCAAAGTGCTGATATACACCACGGAGAAGATGGAGGACGATTTTTCCCAAAAATAAAACTCAAACCATATTCAACCCAACGAGGTTAGCCCCGGGTTGCGCTGGTTGTGATGTTGAAGCTTTTCCAGGACGTCCCATTCCCTGGAGATGGATGGCCAAAAGTGTTGCGCTTGAAACATTTTCCACTCACCCACAGAATATACAGTTTCGTTTATACCCGTTTTGATCGCGCGCAGAATAACTAAAATCGGTGTATCATTACTCGGTACCTCCTTGGCTAAAGGAAGAATTCTGGTGCATTTATTAATGAACATTACGCCAGAACAAAGCGATCATGGTAAAAAGGGTAAAACACTTTCTCAAATGATAGAAACCATCAGCACGCGGTCGTGGTGGAAAAGTAGAACAAATATGGTCGGAAACTTTAATCACTCGATGAGGAATTGGCAATAGCACGGTCTAGGAGATGAAAACTTTTACTCGGCAGATACAGTGATGGTGGTAATGACGGGAAAACAGATACAGTCACATCATACAGGAGAAAAGTTTCATTATCACTGTATGTTGCATTTGATGGTATTACTTTTAATAGAGTCGCCATTTAAACTTGCACGATACTGGCATTAGAAAAGTTAACGTTAAAACAACATGATGACTCGATAAATGTAGGACATAAGTACATGAGCATAAAAGATGACATGGTTTACAGTAAAATGTTTTTAAGGCTGTCAATAAATAAAAGTCAATTCATCAAAATAAAATTTTCTTTACAAAATTATTCTTTCTCAACAGCTTCAAACTATTTTGAATTTCAAAGATTCTAAGGCAAAAATTACATCCATCGTAAATTCATCGTTAGCGTAAGGCTATTCTGTTAACATTCGCCGTTTTATCCAATAAACACCAGCTAACGAGCTTCACAAATTGGGAGGAAATTGTGTTTCGCTTTACGAACAATTTCCAATTTTTGCCGGCGTTTACGAAAGGAGTACATCAAGTTGTGAGATAAAGGGTAAACTCCACAATGCAGTATTAGAAAATTGAATAATAAATCCCCTGAACCGAGAGACGAGGGATCCTATCCTCCAACCGGTACATATTTGATCCTTCCTCTGTCATGTTCTCTATCTCTTTATCTCTCTGTGAGAGCTCGTTAGTAAAGGTCATCGCAAAAATGCGTCTGCCAAACGATAACGACGGTGGTTTCGTTGCCCAAAAACATCGAAAACCAATTTTATGCTACTGTACATCCAGTTGCTGCTTTTCTTGATTGGTCGCCGAATACACCCTCGTAGCGTTCCTCCACTCCCCACACAAGAATTTCAGGAGTGGTGTGTCCGATTTCCAAAGAAATGAGCAACAATCACCCACAAAACAAAAAGTAAAAGGTTTCCGTTTGAAAAAAATTCGACATCGTCACCGTCTCACATTCAAGAACCACAATGGAACTCGATAAGCGTAGCGTGCAAGGTGATATGGAAGGTGTCGCGAAGCGGCGGTGTTCTAGGCTGGATTTTGGATCTCGAAAACAAGATTTTATTTATGTATGATAAAACATTTGCACAAAATCACGTGTTTCGCGGTGTTTAAAATACAAAAACGGGCTTGGGAATTCAATACTCTATCGTTTGAACAGGGTATACAGCAGCATAATTTTTCCAGTTGGTTTTTCCATGTGCTTGCTCAAAAATGTCCAAGTTGCATCTTTTTATTACAAAATATAAATATTCACTTTACAATTCATAGAGAAAATATGAACCGTATTTGCCTATAGTTTTGAGTAACGCTCACAAAAAACACAGAAAAAATACAGTTTTCCATTGCCTGTCGTTTGGCCAAATTTTTCTCTTGATTTGTATAATGTCTGCTAGTAATATTTTCTTGTCTGAGGACTACAACGGAAGAAAAGCACTACCATCCGAGATCAGGGCAAGCTTACATCGAAAATGAATCGAATCGCGGCTGTCTCTTGTCCCAAAATTTGGACGGGCTCCTTCACCTGAAGGACTAATATAACGACAAGACGTTCCGCTTGAAACAAAGACTTTTGACGTTGCTTGTTTGAGGCTGTAACGGGCTTTGGGTCGGTGGCATCGGAGATATTACGTTTCCTTCCTGCTGATGTTGTCTTCGATTACGTACCGAGATGGTGTTAGGGCGGAAATGGTACTGGTGGTGTGTTAATTAGTGAACATTTTAAACCACTCCTCGGAACCGTACCCAGACTTCGTAACAATCTCCAAGTACGTGATTCCACATTTTATTGTACGGGGACGTTGTAGTACGTTGTGGAACAGTGCCACATGATGGAAATAGTGTCACACTTTCAACAAAACAGAATAAAAGAGAAGGATCAAGAGTATTCCGGTGTACAATTTGTGTGCAGGGTCTCGTTAAGGTTGAACCCAAGCCTTTACTACAACAACGCTCCATGTCGGGGCGTACATACCTATGAAAGTGTCATCACATGATCGGCAGCCATTGTTGATAAAGCAGTTTTTCCAGTAGCACTAGCTTCCCCTGATAGGATAGGAGCTTAGGTCATCACCTTACTTCAGTTCCGAAGCACACTTTGTGCTCATTAACGTTTGCCAAGGAAGTCTATCACTACATTAAAATACCAAAGCACTGCGCCAAAAGAAGGAGTTAAGCATTTATACCCAACCTATGACCCGGACACCTTAAGTCGTTGCTAAACAAAGGATACTCTTCTCACAAGGGGCAGAGCCAAAAATCTTTCAGCTCTTCAATAATAATGATTACCTATGAGGATAGCGAAGGCCAAAGCAGCGTCTGTACCAGTTTTCTACCAAGCAGTTGCTGCGTGTTGCATGCGTGTTACTCGATGTAACAGCCTGGCCATAGCTAGTACTAAAACATTACTACGGGAGGAAAGTTCAAGAGTGAGGAAGTTCGGCCAAACCATGATGATTTCGATCGGACGCATACGGAAAACAATTAGTTATTTATACGCAATACTACAGTTGGTTGAACTTTGGACGAATAGGCTTTAGCCACGAGGCAGAACACAAAATAAACCCATTAGTAGATTCGAGGTCCGGAAATTTGTTGGCTTTCCGGTTCAAACCGATGCAATCGGTAGGTACGTCTTTGGTTTTGTTGCGAAGTCAAGCACCGACCGCAGAAGGAGAAGATGTGTTTGCATGCGTCCCTAATGATGGACAGATTGTCTATTCTTGTGACAACCTGTATTGATTTATTCGGGAGGATACTTTTGTATGGAAATGCTTCGTTTTCCAGTCAACCAATTTACTTATGCAACGTACTTTTGATAAGAGAATACTGCTTACTGGTTATGATTTTCATTGGATCGTGAACATTCTATTGCCAAATTGAAGGTTTTCTAGGATGTCAGGAATTGTAAATTAAAATTCAAAAAACATTAAACTTTTGAACTTTCGTTTGTAAGTTGTTTGGAGAATTTAACAGATCCTAGGAAAATTATGACAAATTAAAAAAAGGTTTTGATTCACCGTTAATCCTTCAGATGCTTTCTGTGCATGCTCGATTCATTCTTGTTGTCTTCAAATTTACCAGTGCGGCTCATCTCTTCGAAAGTCCACTTTCTACCGAATTGCCTTGGCAGTGCTGCAACTCGCATGTTCGCAGAAGCCAGTGAAAACTCAACATGAATACAGAATCTAAGTGAAAGTGAATTTGTTCATCCCACATTTTCATCCCATCACCTCTCGAAAACAGCAGTGATAGCCGAAGCGAAGCCCATTCGGGTGACTTCGTTTACAGGGCCTTTTCCTTGATTCGGTTTGTACGAATTCTAAATCAGTCTATTAAAATACCCTTCCGCAAAGGGTTTCCAAAACTGGCCGAGCTGCCCGGGTTTGATTGGCTTGTTTGGGTTTGATTGGCCACTTTTCGTAGCTGGTTGTCTAGCATGCATGTTCGTTCCGGAAGAAGTGAAATGGATAAGCGCGGAGCAGAATCCAGCAGAACCAGTTAGAAAACCAGTGGGAAGGGAACCGGTTTTAAGTGAATGAGAGATCCGGCAGTTTCATGGACGAAAAGCGAGTGAGATCGACTTTTCTTTTGTGGCTAAATTTTTGGCATAATTTGTTAAAAATTTATAATTGATTTTCCCCTTAACGCTTGGTGAAATATGTTTTCATATGTCTTATTAAGTTCCTCTCCGAGACTCAGAGCAATCGGACGTGCTTTATTAGCGTGCTACCTACGACATAAATTCTTCTTTTGTTTTCTCACCACATTAAAGAAGTGTTGGAGACATGTCGTCGGAACGACGGTGGAAGGACACTTTCCGTGTCGACTTCTCCGCCTGGGCGTCCAAACCCACGCGGGAGGAGGTCATAACATTGATCAGTAAGATGATCATGGCCAAGGAGGGCGTTGTGCGTACGCACCTCTCGCAGGTCAACCAAACTGTGTACGTGCAAATGTCGTCGCTAGAGCAAGCGCAAGAAGTAGTGGAGCGCTGCCGTGGCAAGCACGGCAAAAAATCAACGGCGTATTTACGCCATACGACATCGAGATGGAGGATGGTGCGTGCGAAGTGCGCATCCAAGATCTGGCGTACTTTGTTACAGACAAGGAGCTGGAAGAGGAGATGGCCAACTATGGTGAAGTAATCTCCACCAGAGAGCTCCGCTACTCCGCGGACTCACCGCTGGCGGGTGTGTTGATGGGTGCGCGAATCGTTAGGATGATTCGCAAGAAGCACATCCCGTCTTTCGTGCGTGTGTGTGGTGAGCTGACCGGGGTCACCTACAAAGGTCAGCCGAAAACCTGCCGGTACTGCAACCTAGCGGCACACCACGGCGTACCGTGCCGTACAAACCGACAGGAACTGGCGGTTACTTACGCCACCACACTAACCCGTACGTCAAATGTGCAGGAACGCCTGCACAAAGAGAAGTCGACTCGTACTCAACAGGCTAGAGTGAGCGAAAAACCAGCACCAACAAAAAAAAGCGCCGGAGATAACGATCTCCAAATCGCCGTCGCCAGCAAGGGATCCCGTCGCAGCGGAGACAAGTGCACAGAACGTTTCAGTACCTGTGCACACACCGGCGCAGCCGCCGCCAGCAGACAATAGCGTTCTCGAGCCGATGGCTGATAACGCTACGGAGGACAGCGCCATGCAAACGGTCCCCGGCGGACTGTCGGTCGATGATATCGTTTTCGATATCCCGCTCGATTCCTCATCCGTCTCCCCTACCACCGATGAGACCATCACACTCGCAGGTGTCAAGCGCCCGGGTGACGGGCTAGACAACGACGCTGCAAAGCGTGCTGGACTGGACGCGGAGCTTGTGGTGAAGCGTGGTCCCGGGCGTCCTAAAAAGACACCCGTAGTTGCTCCCGTAGGAAAGGTAAAGTAACTTTATCTTTCTTCTCTCTTCCTCTTTCCACGCTCCTTCCCGGACTAGTTTTAGTTCGATCTGAAATTGCCTTATGATGGATACCCTAAGTGATATTATTTTTAATATTGCTTCAGTTAACCTGAATGCAATATCAAATCAAACCAAACTTGACGCACTGACCAACTTTATTAGGACAACCGACGTGGATATTATATTTCTGTAAGAAGTATATAATCCGGACTTGACAATCCCTGGTTTCAACGTACTGACAAACGTTGATGAAACCAGGAGGGGGACAGCGATCGCTCTACGCGAGCGCCTAAAATTTTCTCACGTCGAGCGCAGTTTAGACTCGCGTTTAATCTGCGTGCGGCTTGAGAATACCGCCACCCTATGCAAT
>KE525335.1:99493-182462 GCA_000441895.2 Anopheles sinensis
TTCTGTCAACCTCAAATATCCAAAGCTTCCAACTGCTGCAGCTTTTTAACATAGCGCCCTCAACCTAATTTCGGTTTCTCATAAGTTGTCCAGCACAAATGTAACCCCACAACAGCACCCGAAGCTACACCTGAGACGATGTACCTAAAGATATGCAATCGGTTATATTACCGTTTCCAGCTCATGTTTTCTCGTTTTGTCGTTTGTTAACAATTGTGGATTATAGAGAACGTGAAAGCATGACGATTTTGTCAGCCGGGCTTGAATAAGATTTCGTGTTAAACTAAACATTTAAACATGATGCAATTCTATTCTACATTAAAGTTAGAATAACCAGGGTGGGTATCATGAACTCCTTTTACACTTCTTACATGTTTTGTTTCAAATTCAGCCACGCAATCAACCTATTGATGTGGTACGCGGGGGATCCTAGAAGATTGCATGTTTCATCTATTGCATACTCCAAGGCGCAATAATAAAAAAATTGACAAAAAATGATTCAGGGGCCTGCCTCATTTGAGATTTGAACAGAAAATTGGATAAAATCCCAAATGAAGCCCCCCCGGCGAAAATCACTGTCGTGGCTACACCATTTGTGAGCGGATACACCTAAAAGTATGCAATAGGAGATATAAATGAATTTACCGGTACCGGTATCGTTTAAATACCGCCGTTGGAATTTGATGCTGTTCAATAAAAGATTTTGGTTACACTTCACAGAATGGATAACATGAACTTCCTGATGCATTATTTGCATGAGTTTATGAAAATTTGGCTACGCAATCAACCTAGGGGTGCGGTATGAGGGGGGCCCACGGACCCCCCTTATTTCACAAGTTTATAACAAACTTCCTTTTCCGGTAGACCTAGCGCAGTCCGCTCGCTGCGCTCGCTGCGGGCGCGCCGCCGTTTCAAACTCATTTTTCAGTCAAACTCATCGGATTATACTGTCTATTTTGAATAGTAAAAACCTTTAAATCACACCGTTTTTACTTCCAACGGTAATTCAACGGTTAAAAAATTCAAACTGAATACATGTACCACCCGTTGCATACTTTCAAGGCGCAACTGTAGAACAATATGGCGACGATGCAACGAGGAGGGGGCTTCATTTGGGATTTTACCGAAAATTGAACTATAATTCGAATGATTGCATTTTTGATTTACTTACTCCGCTTCACCGCTGTGGAAACCACGTCGGAGTATCATCAAAGTTTGAGTATTTTTCCGCAATGTCATATCTATAACCGTTATCTTCTATGCATCCAGATTGGCCAGCTTTTATTTCATTTTTGCTAACACGCATAGACCAGCGTTTGCTATTATCTGACGACTGATTCGAACTATCTCCTTCTCTTCATCACCCAACCTTTGCACTTTTGTATCAATGGAAATCAATTAACACAAACGGGGTATTTGCTCAATCAAATCACTTGAACAATCAGTCAGTTAGTTGAACGGAACGATCGCCGGCGTACAAGCATGCGCACTTGGTTTCGATTGTTTAGAGAAGAAAACAAAAACACATTTGTAAGGTAAACACGAAAATAGCTAACCAGTTCTCTTACCGTAATGTGTCGCGATCCGTTCAGTCTTTCCTCAACATTAGCTCTTAAACGAATAATTTTTGGGTAGTAACCAACAACTAAGCTTACTACGCTTTTTATAATCAAAAGAATCGCAGATACAGCAGATAGAGTTAGTGTTAACCGGCGTATTACAACAAAAAATGACACACTCTGAGGATGTCATTGACCTGGATAGATTGTTGCACGAGATAGGTCAGTTTGGATTGTTTCAAGTGCGCCAATATGGGCTGATGATACTACCGATAATATTCAACGCATTCTTCACGCTCAGCTACGTATTCACTGCTGGAAACCTCAACTACAGGTCAGTACATGCAGACAGTAAATTTCCCTTACGTAGAAATCAATTGTACCGCGATTTTCCTTCACAGATGCTTGACTCCAGAGTGTGAAGACCCCGCAACGGAGGTTTACGATGTTCCATGGCTAAATGGTACGGAAGTGTCCCAGAATGATGATCGTTGTTGGCGCTACAAATATGTTTGGAATGAAACGGCACTACCTGAACAATGTACAATAGCACAAGATGACCAAAATTCACTAATTTTGCTCCAGTGTGATCGTTTCGTTTTCGAAACAGATGAAAATACTATTGTGCGTGATTTCAACCTAACATGTGCTGAAAATGACTGGAAACTTACGCTGGTGGGAACCGTGAACAATATCGGTCAATTTGTGGCACTTCCTATAGCCGGGTACTTTTCGGATCGATTTGGTAGACGATGGGTTTTGCTGATCAGTGTCGCCGGAAGTGCGATTTTCGGTTTGATTCGTTCCTTTTCCACCAGCTATGAAATGTTCATCATAATGGAGTTCCTCGATCCGGCTATCGGTTCAACCATGTATACGACGGCATTCATACTAGCACTGGAGCTTGTTGGTCCGAAAATGCGTGTCACTGGGAATAACATTATATCCTGTGCCTTCTCCTTCGGCGAGGCCCTACTCGGCCTGTTGGCTATGTACTTCCGTGACTGGCGAGTATTACTGCGAATTTTGTACATTTCCGGTTTGATTGCATTGCCCCTGCTTTATACAACGGCGGAGAGTGTACGTTGGTTGTTATCGAAAAACAGGAAAAAGGATGCATTAACAATCCTGCTACGTGCGGCTGACATGAACGGCAAGAAAATTTCGCCGTCGGTAGTAGAAAGTTTCTGCAACAAAAGCGATGACGAATGCAGTGCCGACCTGGAGGACAGTAAACCCTTCACACAATTGGTACGTGAAGCCTTCGCCACCCGTGGACTTGTGCTGCGTGTCATAAACTGTTCTTTTTGTTGGCTCACCAACACCATGGTTTATTTCGGACTGAGTCTCAACTCAGTATCTCTATCCGGAAATAAGTACCTCAACTTCATCCTAGTATCACTTGTCGAATTGCCCGGATTCTTTCTCATGCAGCTAATCTTGGATCGGTTTGGCAGGAAAAAAACTCTTTTCACCACACTTATAGGCAGTGGACTGTTTTGCATTGTTTCGGTGTTCGTAGCAAATGCCGGTAAGGTTTATTGAACCTAATGTTCTTTGTTCCGTTAATTTAAAAATTATGTTTTACTTTCAGATATTCCACAGCTCAAACTGGCTTTGTTCCTACTCAGCAAACTATGCATCACCATGTCTTTCGGAACGCTATACATTTATACAGTGGAGATTTTCCCAACCAACCTTCGCCAAAGTCTTCTATCGACATGCTCTATGTTTGGTCGTATTGGATCGATGGTAGCACCGCAAACGCCGCTGTTATCAAAACTCTGGGAACCGCTTCCAATGATTCTTTTCGGATGCCTCGGCATTACTTCCGGTGTTGCAATTCTGCAATTTCCCGAAACGCTTAATACTGATCTTCCCGACACACTCGACGAGGCCATGGCTATGGAAAACAAAAATGACTCACAGCAAGCCCCGACTAAATGATTTTGAATAAAGCAGTTGTGTACACGTTTTCTACAGGCGATGTGAATCTTATTGTTTTGATTCGATCATCATCAACTGCACCTCTGCTGCAGCAATCGACTTCCTCGAATATCGTAAATGTCCTTTACACAGCCACACCCACGTGAGTACAAGTCCTGACACAGCTGACCCTAGTCCGAACAACCAGTACGTACCGAGACTAACATAAATCATAACGCCCCCAGGTCCAATGATACGCATAATGCCACCTATGCTGGTGTAAAGGGCCATCCAGTTTCCCTGGGGTCTTGTACCGAGATGCTTCGAAAGTATCGTTTGACTAATCGCAATTCCTACCGAAAATGAAATACAAAGCAGGGCATAGGAAACAACGAGCTGGTAGTGGTTTATGGCTGGTACACTGTTGCACCATTCCTGCGAGCTCGAACATCCGTTTGTTGGTCCTGTGTCACTTCCATTTTGGGGCACTGCTATTTGAATTTGGTTGGAGCCTATCGGTATCATTACAATTTGACTAAGGAATAGAGGCAGCATGGCGAAGTATACAAACACGTTGTGCTCACTAAACCGTTTACACAGCTGAGGCAAAAGTAGGAACACTACACAAGAGCATGCAGTTCCGCTTGGGAGTAAAATTCCTAAGTAAAACAGCGACTGCTCGTGGCTCCAGGCGAATTGATCGAGCGATATTGGAGAAATTACTCTGAAAAGAAGTTTAACATTTGGTATTATTAGACGATTGTTACTGAACAGCGCACGATTATTTGTAATACTTACGCTTGAAATAACACATAGAAGAACATTAACACTCCGTAGCTCAACATGATCATCCAGATGGAGAAGAAGTTCAACGGCTGCCGGGTGTCCTTCTCGACTGTACTGCCACATTTTCGCAAAGCCTCTTTCGCAGCGATGTTGCAGTGTTTGAAGTAGGATGGATTTAAAAAAATAAGGTACACGGCACCGGCCACCGCACAAATCCATCCACCTAATGTGTACATGTTGAACCGAACGCCACATACCGTTAACCCTACCTCACCGACAGCTGAAACCGATGCTGGGATGATGGGCCCAACAGCTAGACCGAGCGTTTGGGCAAAAGAGCTCATCGATATGGCCTGGGTACGTTCGCACATTTTGGTGGCCGTTGAAAGGTAAGCTCGACTTAGCGTATTGATGGACGTTGCAATGCCAAACGTGAATCGCGAGCATAGCATCACAAACTTTCGATACGGCACGGGGAATAGCTCTATCACACTGTACAGGCCGTTGGCGAGAATAAACAAAACAGTCAACAGCACGAACGGAATCCTTATCGACGACAACCTATTCGAGCACCAACCAATCAATGGGCTAAAAAGTAACTGGCCCGCAGGCGGAGCGGCAAATAAAGCACTCAAGAATGTTTTCCTTGCCGTTGGATCCATCTGAGCGAAAACAATGAAACGTTGAAATGATAATAGCATGATTTTGCCAAATGTTAAGCTTTGTAAATCTCACGTTTTCCAGATACGGCCAAAGCCCGGTTGCGACCACGCCGAACGAAAGAAACATCAGAAAGCCGCTGAAATACACTACTCTTATTGTAATCCATCGGTCGCGATACTCTCCGTCGGACTCCAAGCCACTAGAACGATCTTTTTCCGGCTGTTTCAAACTTAAACTGCTTCTTATGGAGTCCATCGTGCGTGGTCAAAATGCAAAAGCCGAATGCGTACAATCTTCGCCAATGTTGCCGATCGCGGTTGCAATTGGCTGGTTTAGTTTAGCGGAGGTTTTTGCTGCTTAAACAAGATCTTGATAACTCTCAAGGGCAAGCAAGAGCAGTGGGTTATATTTTCCAATTATCCCTGGAGAAAGCACAGAAAGCTTTGATTTATAGGCTTGAAGTACAACTGCATGTATACGGCACTGCATCGGAAACCTCGATGATTGAACATAAATTATCGATCGTTTGCACTTCCTCCACATTTGAACCGCACAACAGGCTAACTGCTCGTAAGCTGCATCATCACTGAGCGCCAAACCTGTTTTGCTAAGGGCTGGCACGTTCCTAATCATGATTGCAAACACCTCTGCCACTCACTCCAGCACGGACACCCTCGTTTCACCGCTTCCAATATCATCCGCTGTGTAATCTCTTCTATCCCATTAGCGCTTATCAATTCAGACTTTTTATTTTCATTATTGCGTAAAAAAATTCTACTAGTTATCGCTACCGCGAAACAGGATTAGACATTATTTGTAAATAATGCCGATAACAGATTTTTTTGGTTTCATTTCAACCACTCACGTTCATTCAATTCTCTACATATTTTGCCAATAAACTACGGCAGGATGAAACGATTTCAGATTGAGCAACTAATTTCTTCGATTAAGACAGTAAAATATCACTTCTGATTGATGTCGTTAACATTTCGCAAACCATTTTCAGACCTATGGCTTTCGTTAGGTTCATTGTCCATTAAAACGCCTTCTTCGCCGGTTCCGGTTTTCTGTTCTTTCCTCGTAGACATAACTGTAAGTTCCTCCTCTGGATAGGTAGTTTCATAATTCATTGGAGCCAATCTTCGTCTAAGAAAATAGTAAATATTCATTACTAGAAACAATTGAAGCTTTGAAAATTCGTTCATTTGAAATAGTACCTCATTTGCCATAACCATAGCATGGTTACTGCCATCATTACTGCCGTGGTACCGAAGGTCCAATAAAGACCATACTTTGTGTAGATGGTGGATAGAAATACCGGACCCAGTGCTCTCGAGAGACAACCGGAGCCAGTCATTATTCCCATCCACGTTCCTTGCGGACGTGGACCAAGAACTTTCGAGAAAATAGTTGTGATCAATGTGACTCCAATCGGATAACCGATCGCCGTAAAGGCGTAACCTAATAGGAACTGGAAAATTGTCATACCGCGAGTAGTTTTACACCACTCTTGCGCAGGAGGGCATCCCAATAAATCTTGTGTTGTTGTTGTTGAAGCTGGCGTCTTTGTGGAGTGTGGATCAGCGGAGTCAAAATCAACTCTTGTTAGGTTCGAATAAACATCCGTGAAATTGGACCCATAGACGTAGGGCGATGAATATTCTTGTTCCATCAACAATTGCGTTTGATTATCTGGAATGGCTAATTTTGGGGGACTGTCGCTCATCGGTATATAAACCGCTCGTCCCAGTACCATTAGGAAAAAGCCCCCCCAAATCAACACGTGTTGCTCCGGTATTCTTTTACACAATGGGCCTATCATGAGGAACATGGCACTGGCAAGAATGGCACCCACTCCCATTACCCACGCCATGTAATAGAGCGCCTCAGCTTTCGTCCATGCAAACATATCCATTGTCAAGGGGGTTGCAAGACTGTTGGAAAGATAAAAGCATACATTATTTATTACGAGACACAACAAACAATTCATAGCATCAAAGATTGAAAGCACTTACGTTTCGAGAAATACAAAGTTAAAAACCAGTATGAAAAAGGCAAAGATTAAAGTCCAGGCCGACAAATAATCAGGTTTCATTGATTTCCAGGTTTCTTTTTCCGATTGCTTGCCTTGCTGTAGCATTGCTTCGCGAGCAGCGATGCGTTTTTCTTTAAAAACAAATGGAAGGAACAGGCAAAAGTTGAGAATTCCCATCAACACGTTGATCCATCCGGTAGCAGTGTACATATTCAGATGCAGTTTGTTTCTGAGCAGCGGATATCCATCCTCTCCAAACAGTGTCACAGCTCCCTGAAGTACAGGCCCTACAATGAATCCCAAGGTTTGCGCAAGGGATACCATTGACACGGCACCAGTACGTTCCTTCATTTTCGTGGCAGCAGAAAGGTACGATCGACATACAGCAACACTTGACGAGCTAACGCCGATCAGAAAGCGCGAATAAAGCATCCAATACTTTTGGTGGCTTGCGAAAAGCTCCAAGCACGAGTAGATACCGCTTGCGATTGAAAACATGGCTAGAGAGCAGAGTAACGGTAATCTAATTGAGCCTAATTTGTTGCCCCACCATCCTAGGAGAGGGCTGAAGATCATTTGACCAACTGGATTTGCTGCCACAATCCATCCTAGGAACTCCTTGCCAGCGTGTGGATCCAACTATGTTTGAGAAACCATCAGTAAGTTGATACGTAAAAAATCATGCTGTGGCATACCTTGTCCAAATACGGCCACACTCCGGTCAGTATGATGCTGAATCCAAGCGACATCAGAAACATTGTATAGTATATAATGCGCACGGACGTCCACCTTTCGGTATATTCGCTCTCTGTCTCCAAGCCATCGAGCATATCATGGGGTTTAGGTTTTTTCAGAAGATATTTCCTCAGCTGGTCCATAGTTAAGTACCCAGTGTTTATGAATAACGTGACTTTTCTGAAAGAAAGATATAACGGATGTATAATTTAATGATTTTTGCTACAGATCATGCAACGCTTGCATCATTGCTCCTTATGCCATCGACCCGAGTCTCTTGGTATCAAATAATGCAATCATTACACGACGTTTGCCCAAATATTAAATGTAAAGAATCACACTTCTTTTGCAATTTGTTGCGAAATACGACTTTGTGTAGGAAAACTAACTTTTCTTAACAATTGAACTTGTATGAACAAATCGAAAAGACGTGAACTAAAATTATGTAAACTGAGCACGATCATACATGATAACAAAGCTACGCGAATTCGAAGAACATTATTTAACCAACGTTACATCGACCCGTTTGATAGTGTTATCATCAATGATAAGAACAGACGATAAGAACAGATGAGGGCCTAAAACAGGTGATTAATCCATTCATAACTTTTATTTATAAACAACACTAAAAACTGTACACAAATTCTAGTTCATAAGCTGTGTTTGACAAATACGACGATTGATGCGCAAGAGTTCGCTCAAAGCAACGCGCGGCACTATTCACTAGAGATGCAACGTCGGAGCTGGATTGATAGGATTAGTCCGATACTTACAGGGAGATCTACTATCCAATCCCGATATTTCCATGCTCCACAGGTGCTGATTTATCATAATCATAAATAAGAAGTTACAATTTATTCCGAGAGTTAATGAGAGTTTTACATTCATTTGACCCGGGAGTTAATAGGATTTGAGATTTATTCGGTATGGAACAAGATCATTCAATAGACAGGTCGGTGCAAAGCCTTTTTCTGTTCCGCCATTGTTGTGACAGTTTGTTTGAAAAGTGTTTACAATCTACTTAACGAAATATGAAATCGAAAATTTTCGATCGCAGTGGCCCAGTAGTAGTGGAAAGTGGTTTTCGATGCGAAGACATGAAATTTTGATCCTGTTGGTCGCCAGGATATGGCCGAAATCAAGCTACCGAACGCCTCAACTTCCTTATTTGATGAAACATACCAAATTTGCAGTTTTACTCCAGTTTTAATGCTGCTCGTAAAAAGTAAACAAAATTCAAACCACCTGTCAAAAAAATTCCCACGGTTTTTGGCTCTTTGTATGGGATGATTCGACCTGTCTATTGAATGATCTTGGTATGGAATCGACTTTGGGGCTTAACTCGGAGCAATCTGTATTGTATTCCGGCGTTGAATGCGCATGGACAGTTATTTGCTGCGGTAAAATCCATGAAATTTGCTGCTCACTTGGCCCACCGTGCATTAGCACTACAGGCTACACAAATCAAGGTGCAAGGCTACAGCCAAAAGCAAGATGAGTTAATAAACGGGTCTGGTTCGGGATGATCAGACCTCATCATATAATCATCTTGGTCAAAAGCTCCTCCGGTATGGTGATTGCTTGTCAAACTACGAGGCTCAGTTGAAATAGTTTTTGCAAAACCTTGTGACCAAAACAAAATGCCGTCTGTTCGTCCAATTGCAAATTTGGCCATTCGGAATGGTAATTATATTAACTGTTATTAAGTACAAACTGTGTAAATTCACATTCTCATGGAGATTCTCATCCGTTACATAACTAAACTTGGGTGGAATGTTTTTCAGCCGCCTTCCTGAGCCGTGGCTACCATGGACCGAACAATTTCCGCGTGTACACAATGAACGACATGCCCGTTCCGGAAGGGGATTTCTTCGACGAACATCGTCGCAAAAACCGTGTCTATAACACGGTTTTAGCCGCTGGCATAGTCGTCTTTGGAATCACCCTTACGGTGGTAAGTACAAACTTTAGCCATGCAAAATGCTATGGATGCAGGGTAATATGATCACTGCAACGGAATCTTTTTTCAGGCGAAGGAAAGTGGATTGCTCTTCTTCAACTATAACCCGCCAAAAAGCTTGGATTAAAAAGCATTTAACTGGGGTACTACCCCAAACAAGATGATCCGTGTGAATTAAAATAAAACGGGTTGAAACAGTGATTTGCTGTTCGAAGAAGCATATGGTTTTTTTATCTTCTGCAGCATAACGTCCGAAGTGTGTAGTTTTAGGTGTTTGGAAAATGTTCCGAAAGTTAGTAATATCTCAAAAAGAGTTTATTATAGAGGCTTTATTATAGAAGGAGTCTCATGCAGGTAACGATAAGAGAATGGGTCTCAATTGGTATACAAAACGGCGCTGCCGAGGATGTTTTTCAACTGGTGTATCCGCCCGGTTGCCTCATGGGATGATACAGCTGCGTATTTTTTCTGTTCTTCAAAGCTTTTCGATTATTAAACTTCAACAAACATTTGGGATAATGCTGAAATATGTGTAGGATCTGGTTCGTTCTGCATAAAGCTATAATTGCCTGGCTTTGAAATGATTGTGTTGGAGATAAAGGACTACAGACAATCCTCTCTACGCTACGAAGTACATGAAGTGGAAAATTTCAGTAACATAAGCCATTTTTTATGATTAGTTCGTTCATTTTTAGTACATTTTTATCTATCTAAATGATGTACAATCTCGTAGCGGAGAACTTCACTAAGATAGCAAACCAGCTCGTTTAGGATAAACTCCTTGTAATTTGCTTCTCTGTATTTTGTCGTGGTGGATTGGATTACTGCAGTTGCTCAGACGTAAACAAACGTTACCCTATTGTCAACTTCCATGGGGATCACATCACCAGAGTCTAAAAAGTTCTTGGTTCAAGTTATGGCAGTGACACCTCACTCTGTTTTGGTTAACGTTCTTTCCACTTATTCTGCGTTGTTCTAGTTAAAACAACTGAAAATCTGTAATAATGGCTGCGGGAATTAAATACATTTTCCAAAAAGAAGTCTTCGACGCACTTGATGAACGGATCCTATCGGTGTGCAATGTTAGCAAATTGCTGAAGAGGAAAAAGAGTTCTTATTTGTGTATTGTATCCACCACGAAGCCGAGTGTTATCGTCAGTGTTTGCCAGATAAAACAATATGAAAAGGGTGTTTATAAGAAAAAGCGAAGTTGGACCCTCGAGGAGATAAAATGCATCGATGGACGAAACGAAGCTACCGACACACACGACTTTGATATGATTGTGGACAAGCCCTACCGATGGTTCGCAGCCAATTTGCATGAACGGCAGAATTTCATTTCGGTCCTGTGGAAACAAATCAATAGGTACTGCGCGGTGGGCGTAAGGGCAGAATTTAAAAATCTGCCTAAGCAGTGGCTTACGGAAAATTCTCCGGAGAAAAAAGCGGATGGAAAATTTGATACTAGCGACCGTGCCGATCACGGCGACGAAGATCTGGAGGAATTCGAGAACGAAGAATTTCATGCACTTACCGAGAAGGAGGAGGTAAATTTGATAAAGTTAATATCGGAATGTGACTACGCCATCAGTAATGCGGAACTTTTTATGGACGACTTGAGCCACAATCTGCTGCAGCTCGATGGAGCCAACATCCAAAGTGTTCTTGCCTCGGAGAAGCAGGTTAACATGTTAATGGTCCGCATAGAGGAAGCGATCAACGAGGCAGAGAAAGTCGAACAGAGGCTAGATGCTTACGATGAAATTCTCTGCCATGTTCGAGATACCATGGAAAAGATGGGTGAGAAAAACCAGATGATAGAGATTGCAAACACCAACAATGTACGGCTGCTCCAGGAACTAGAAAAGGTCGTTATGCAGTTGGACCTGCCGCATACTCATCAGCTAGCGCTCACCGATACCGATTTGACTCCGAAAGGATTAGCGGCTGCAATCGCTGCGGGAAAAGCCTTGCAAATGGCTATGAATAGCGACATCGATCCGACGCTGCTGCAGTTAACTGCGGTTCAGGATCAACGAAAACGGTTCGAAAAATGGAAGGCTAAGTTTTCGCAAACTATCAGCCGGCACTTGAATAATCTCTTTATACATCTCGGGAACTTAGGGGACGCTCAAGCCCTGCATACGAACGATCTTTCACTCCCCAAGCACCAAAACGTACATAAGGAACTGCTGGCCTTTTTGGAACTAATGCACTGGATGAAAACGATGGATCGGAAGGCATACGATGCGCTGATCAAAGTATATAACGCCTCGTTGAGCAAAGTGTACGATCGTGACATCCGTTTATTTTTTGAAAACGCTAGGCAGACGCTAGCGTTCAAACGTTTGGGATCGCGGGAAGACATTCCTAGTGGCGCAATGAGTAACAAGTTGAAAATTGGACCGCAATCGAACAAACAACCGACCCAACCGTACGGGATTCTCGGCATTAATAGAGAGCAATGGGCACCAGGCGCAGAGCCAGCCGAAAGACAACGGTTTGATTCGATTCTGGAAAAAGTGCTTGCTGAACTGGAGCCTGTGGCATTGAGTGAGCAGCATTTCTGTATCGCCTTTTTCCAACTGGACGTGATAAGCCCAACAGGTAAAAACACCCAAACCACTTTGGATGCCACCAGCAGCGAACCGGCCGTACAGAGAGACGATCTGGATACGACAATCAATATACCCCAACGCCGAATCGATCGTCAAATCAACGAAGAAGTGCGCAAAATGATGGGCGAATTGTTTGCCAACCTGGAGGCAGAACTTAACAGTTTCATTTTAAGCTTCGAGAAGCTTGACAGCTAGTAAGTTATTTATGACACTAAATTGTGGGTTCAGCCAACAAACTTACTGTTTTTTAAAAATCTTTTTTCTAACAGCTACTCCTTATACGTATTGGTGCGTTTAACCCAACATGTGATGTCCGCCCAAGATGCTCAATCATTCTTGAGTATGACTTTTGCCTCTGCTTTAGTCCATGTGAAGCGAAGTTTCGACAAGTTCATGCAACTGCAACTTCAATCCATTGAGGACGCTAAGCTTCCCAAGCGTTCTAAATGCGGATTACTTCCGTATGTTGAAAATTTCGAAGAGTTTGCAGTCACCGCCGAGAGCATATTTAAGAAGACCGAACGGCGAAACGATTTGGACAAATGGTACATCAAGCTGGTCGAAGCAATATTCGAGCGAATCCCGCTTCATGCCGCAGAGCATCCAAAAACACCGCATCAGGTTGTCAAAATGGAAAACTATCATCGTATGCACTCTTCCCTTTCTCAGTTGAAGGTTCAAGTGCTTGAACCGTTGAGAAAGGAAGCGAAAACACGTTACAACGACGCCCAAAAGGCATATGTTACGAAATATTTTGGACGTCCGCTTGAAAAATTGAATGTAAGTAAAATACTTTTGCGCAAATTTTATTTTATCTACATATTGACATGGAGTTTTTCTTTTTTTCGTGTAGCAATTTTTCGAAGGTGTTCAAGCACGTGTGCAGCAGGGAGTAAAAGACACAGAAATAAGCTACCAAATGGCATACTCCAAGCAAGAATTGCGCAAAGTGATAAGTCTCTATCCAGCCCGAGAAGTGAAGAAAGGGCTCGAACAGCTGTACAAGAAAGTTGAGAAACACCTTTGTGAAGAAGAAAACCTTCTTCAGGTCGTTTGGCGTGCAATGCAACAGGAGTTCATCACGCAGTACAATTCGTTGGAGCAATGGATTCAACGATGTTACGCTGGTTCTATGATAACTCTTGAATTCACTATTAAGGACATATTAGATTTCTTTTCTGAAATCGCGCAGTCACATTAAGTGTTATGTTTATTGTATCTTTTTTTATAGGATAAGCATATACTCCAGTATTTAATGCAATGAAAACTACCAATGGAAAGTTTAGCTAACATACATACAGATGAATTTTAATAAACAGGTCCATCATCCAGATTGTCGTCCTCGTCATTATATGCTTCGCCGTTATCGAAGTAATTATTTCCATAATCGTTGTCGTCATCCATTTCATCATCCGGTACTTCCTCTTCCTGGTCTTCCCGATCCTTTTCATCCTCCGAGTCGCTCTTTTCCTTTTTGACCATTTCCATTCGTTCCCCAGATGACTCCTTCCGTTCGAGGGCATTTAATCTAGCATCGATATCTTCAACCGTTCGCGATATTTTAACCTTTCCTTGGGTGTTGTTTGCCGGTTTTACTCGTTTAAAACTAGGTTTCAATTCTGCCGGCATGGTTTTCCACATAAATTCCCCGTCTCGTTTTGCCTTTGGATCATTCTCAATAACGTTCTAAAATCATGGAAGGTAGAAGCAAATAGCTGTATTGTGGCCACATGGGAGAATGTGAATCAGAAAACATACTATAACTTTATCTGAGTACCGCTGTATGGATAATTTGGAACACTTTTTTGTAGTGTAGTAACTTGACTCTCGAAGGTAAGAAATGAAGTCTTCTTTCCATAAGATCTTGTAGCTTCGATCGGCATTACACTGAAATTAGATAGGAAAATTCTGAAAGTTTGTTTTTGCTGTTATCCTGGGTTCCTGTTTTTGCTAAACCTACCTCTAGAGGAACTGGTTTTGACTGCAGTGGGGGATAAAGAGGAGGTGGAGCGGCAGATGTTACAGCTTGAATTTCTTTGCTGGTTACTCCTAGTGATTGTAACTGTTCTTGAGTTAAAGTACCAACAGCTTTCCCACGGCCGCGTCCAGCCATTTCAAAGTATCACTGGTATTTTATTTGAGAAACAAATCACACGCAAAGTAAACCTTCGACTTTGTTTTTGTTTACATTTGATACACATGCCGGTCTGAAACTTGTGTACACTAGCGCCCCTATTTGTCAAATCGAGCATTAGCTTTGCAACAGAAGCAATATTGGTCTCACTGCTCGATCGCCTGGCTGACAAACAATTCAAATTCAAAACGCTCAGCAATATAGGCAGTCCACTTAACTCGAATTTAATCCGTTAAACGTTTAAGTTCATGTGCGTAATACATGTTCTTCAAATTTTTCTTTACCATCGTTTTAAATAACATAGCGAATTAGTTCGTTTCACGCTGGTCGCTAGTAAAAAGTGCTGAACAAATTTCGTATCCATTAGCGAACATAAATGTAAACAAAATACTATAGTATGATTTTTCTAGCCACCGAGCAACACAAACGAAATAGTAAAACCTCTAAAAATAGCTTCATATATATAATAGAATGTTAATATGTTAAAGAAGAGTAGGGATAACATTGCATTTCGGGTGTTATGTAAAAAATTAGTTATAAGAGATACTCGTTATGAGGGGATCGAATGCATACTTTGTACATCGTGGATTTAAATCCGAGACATACAAACGGTTGACCACCGACTGGCACAAAATTACTTCCCATAGTCACAAAAATCTCCTCAGAGAAAGGAAAAATTCTTATTGGGAAAGCCGCGTCATGTTATATGAGGGAATCTTCAAGTGAATGTTTTTATAATAATGAAGAACAATAGGACTGATTATTTTTTACTAATTCGTTCCATCGTCTTCTTTTTGCGGGAAAGTTTTTTTCACCTTTATATTAAATTTTTATTTAAAAAGTAATGTTATACATATACAATCATTATATCCAGTAGTTAAAAAGCAATTGCTGCTAGTCAACTTTTTACATATATTGAAGAAAGTCTGTGTTGTGTTAAGTTTGAACGCCTTCATTTGGCCCACGGCAGAAAACCCTCGTCCATGTTTTACTAAAGTTGCTGCTGCTGTGCATGTATTATATGTTCTAATTATGTTAAGACCAGCAAATTACGTTTGTTAACCGTTCCATCACAATGAGCCGGATATTTCTTTGCAGAACTGCATCAGTGATACGCAACAAGAGGACGCATGGGAAGCACCGAAACAGAAAGAACGGAAAGAGAAGACCGTTAGCTAGCAAAAGGGGCCTTACATTGTTGATTACGACTAAGACCAAAAGCTCCCTAGCAAAAACAAAAAGAGTTTCCGCGGGAACCAGGATATCTCTTATCATGTACGATTGACTTTAAGCAATCTTATGTATCGTTCTTATGCTCTACTGGTGACCTAGACAAAACGAAGCAGTGAATGTAACGTATAGGTTCAGATTCCGTGGAAAAAAGAGGCATGCTAGTGTTTCTGTATTAAAGCTATGCGAGAATATACTTTAAAGCTGTATATCAGTGACAAAAGCCAGAGGGTTCAGCGTTCAAGCGTGAAATAAGATTTCTTTCTGTTCATAGTACATACAACAGAGCAAGAGGTCATGTCATTTTCTTATATTTTTGGCCAATATCATAATTAAAAATACAATAAGTCGTATGATATAGCTCGTCGCATTGGATAGTTATCAATGAAATAAAATGACGGTCCTTATAAACGCTACTACTTACACAGATTGAAATTTTCACCATTAATATGTTGGTTATTATAAAATTGGGAAGCTTGAAAATTTGTTAATTTTATGTACGAGGTACAAACATTTGTCTTAACAAGTTATGGAAAAATCCGTCAACAATTTGCAAATGAAATTAATTTTTTCAGGTGTATTTTTTTATAATAAATGTTCAAAATCAGTACGAACAAATTATTGGTTTTCTTGGATCTCAAACCTCTCCCCCCCCTCTTACCCTCCCCCCAAAAGCCAATATTCATGAGATCATCTACAATATCTCTGTACATTACAAGACTTGAATAAAAGTTGTATGTGAGTATATTTGTTAGAATTTGTTTTTCCTGGAATATATTATAATATGACTCATTTTAACGATTATAATAGCCTGAATTTAGTTATAATGTTCCTGATGTTTGTCTGTGAGAAAATTTAACATGTTAGTATAAATTGCAGTTAATATTACACAATTCAACATGTTAGTATAGTAACGAGCGTTGCTGCACAATGTTCTTAATCATGCAAATTGCCATAAATCATCTAAATTACATTTATTCGTCTACTCTCAACTGGATTGTAATAGTTGCTTATTCTCCTTGGATAACACACGCTAAAACATAATTCAGGTTGAAAAATGGGTCACTTAGCGCTACTCTACGTGTGAAGATTATCTGTGGCAATGACAAAAATGATTGATTTAAAAAAAAGGTTCGTAACAACCGAAAGCAAATACTCTACCGAAGCTGGGTACTGCGTAAGAATCACCTTGCTCGATAGAAAAAAAAAATGGTCCATGTTTCAACCTTACTGCCTCACACTCGTGGGTCACATTCATTCATGTTTTATTCGAGGTTCTTTCAACATACGTAACAGTTCAACAGAATTCATTTTATTTCCTTTGTCACAATCCATTTAATTCCAAACCAGCATGCGAAGTCTACATGGCTACGATTATTTTTTGCCGTATGTAGAAACAAACACTTTGGCGCCAGACTAAGCACAATGTTGAACCCAGCGATGAAGGACACTAGACGTCAATAGGAGCGTCCGGTGTTCTTATGCTCCCCGCATGCAGCTTGCTTCAGTCATATGCAAGTCCTTAGTCTGTGAAGCTATCGAGCTTTCACTTCAAATGGAAGCATATGCTTTTAAGTGCTTTCATTTTCTTTTCATTAGAAACTACTCTTATCGCCATATTGAAGGGCAGCTCAATACTGATAGTGATGCTTTTATCAATTTTCAACTATGCTTTTTAACTGTTGCCTTTTAATGGAAGCAAATTCAATGCTTAATTTAACTTTCAAATTAAACTACTATAGAAGGATGGTTTGAACTATTTTTAGCTGAACTATGCGTTTTATTCAAAGATTTCAGCTATGCGTTATTCATCAGATTTCTAGGAGCAAATTAACATCAAGATGTAAATTGCGTATAAAAATTGCAATACCATATGAACCTAGCTGAATATGTTGTTGTGGTATCTATGATATAAATATTCAATTTAAACATGTTTAAAATGATAAACTCGTAAGTAATGTGTAAATGCTGAGTTTAACATCAAATTGTGCATTTCAGTTTTATGCAAAACTGAAAAATAATTTAAAAACTTTTGTGGTAATTACCCAACGTATCCTAATACTTTCAAAATTAATAACTACTCCATTAATCCAAAATAAAAACTTCTAACGCGAATGTGAAAGTCATATTAAATTAATAATTTCTTCATTCTTTTACGTTCTGCATATTGTTATTATTAATCAATGTTCTTCGAAAACCAAATTTACGCATTCGCATATATTATTGTTATGGAAGAGAGGTCAGGCTCACGACAAATTAAAATATCTACACAACATAAAGATATAATATATAACCATAAAGAATGGCATTCTTCTATTCTTTTTTTATGATTACAACAGGTCCACGACATCCAGTCTAGTTATGGCAATTGAATATTTTTCCAGATCAGTATCGAAACCACCTTGCATCGATACCATATGGGTAACGCGCGCTTCTTTTATGGTGCAATTTATCATAATCTGTTGTCACACAAGTTACCCGCAAAATAGTGCAATCAATATTGAGAAACTAAGGCCAGCTTGTTCATAACGCCATGGAGGTTTCCCCTTTTCCCTGGTTTCGAATAAAGTTATGACTATGTGATAAATAGCACACGTTTAGCACCGCCGGCTCCTAAACGTCCGTCAAATATTCCAGAAAGTTATTCTCATCCCGATGGTTTATGAGTTCGGTCAAATAACGACAACTAATGTCTATTATGGCTTCACCCATATATTTGATCTGATATTTGGTAGTCTTCCGCCAGCTCAACAATATTCCTAGCGGAAAGGATTATTTTTACTTTGAAGCTTATGTATATGAGTAACAAATTTGAATGTACATTCAAACAGAAAATAAAAGTTTTATACTTTTCTTTAACGAGTATAGGAGCCATTGTTATTATCTTCCTTTGGCTAAAAAAAACTCCGTGACGATTCGTTTTTGCGTGCACTGTTTCAACGACCTTTCTGTAGAACATTTAGGTGCGAGTGTAATTTAGATTGTTTAATTCCTGGTTTCACTTTGAGTTCCAAACTTTTCTTGTCTCAATAAAATAAAATAGGAACTCATCTGCGCAACTGCGCTCTGCAATCTTGCTCGAAAATATCCAGAGAATTTTCCCGCAAACTCACCAACACGCATTTTACTAGCATTTCTAATACATTTCTGAGTAAACCTCAGCTCTAGAAGCACCAGCCACAGCTAAAATGCGTTAGTTTGCCGGTGAACGCGGACGTGATCGAACGTGTGCTATCTAGCTCCATCTCTTTCGGGTTATTACTCTGGAGTGTATCATGCGAAGGACTAATGTGACTGTAGTATAACTGAAACACTTACTGCAATAATTTCAGTGGCATCATTAGCGAATCGAGTTGGTGATACATTAAGTGAGAAAAGAAGAGAAATTGTGATTAACAGGAGCAGTTTGTGAATTTTCCAATGCGCTAAAACACAATAACAAAGCAGTTAAAATTGAGTGCTCGGTGAAATATGTTTTCTCGAAGAATGTTTTTTTCTCCCACAACAACATACTATGCGGGACCTGCAAGCCACTTTCCGACTAATTTGATTTTTTACTCCTAGTTAATTTGGTTAGGAAACCAATTTTACGTCACTTATGATGAGATTCAATATCTTAAAAAACATTACATTTCTTAAAAATATGTTTAGACCTTTAATTTTTTTCGTTTCAAGAAATATACACATTTAGTAAATGGTGTAAGGGAAAGGTTTAGCATAAATATTACAGGTGATCTGACAATTGGATTGGCTTCAACGTTATTCCAACATCTTAAGCAATTTGAACTTGCTTTTGGAAATATTATTTACCTAAATTGAATCCCACCGTATCTTATTTCGTGTAACGAGATTAGGAACAAAGTAACTATAAAGTTAGATTATAAAAGTTGTTCGCCAAACACCCGCCACCCCTATGTTGAGGGTTTTTTATGCTAACCGTTTTCTACTTGTTGCTTTAACCGACATTTCGCACGACTATCGCTTGGGGTAAACTACGTCCCTTTTCAGCCGACTTTCGGGATCCTGAAGGGAAACGATAGCCGCTTGTCTGGTTATCATCTAAACTTGTTTGTCCCATGGGAATAATTTATCCCTAATTGCTATTTGGAATCATACACCCTTGGCAACATGTACCATTGCTCGGTTTAGGCATATTACCTCGTTTTTGTTTTCCATTTTTAATTTAATGGAAGCTGACACGAAAAAAAGTCAATTTAACGTGTGCATTAAAAAAATAGACAAATTTTGACTATTTTTCCTCCCAAAACGGGAAACGATAGCAACTTTCTTTTGAATGTAACATAAAGAGTAGCATTTCTATAAAATTGAGAACAAGTTTGACAAACAGCAAACCGAGTATGTTTGACTACGTGTAAAAACGAACTTGTTTGATTTTGTTAGACATTTCTTGTCCAATCAGTTGATATAGATTTTTGACTATTTTGTCATTTATGTAGAAAGGATAAAAAATCATTTGGAAGCCTTGGTCAGGTGACGTACAGTGCTGCGAGGTTCCTAATTGCAACAGAGGCCGTAACGGCCGACAAAAAGAAAAATGGCTTAATCATTCCGTTTTTTGGACCAGAATGTCGCTTCAACTGGCTTAATATTAAATGGCTAGTTAAGAAAAACTTAGAAAAGATGAGGATTGTTATATAGATGTGTCGATCGAGGCCAGCCACTCAAAAAAAAAAAAAACGGTTCAAAGCTCCTGTAAGACATGTTTTCGTAAAACCACAAATTCGGTCAAATATCATTAACAACACTAGCACTGATAACCCTATCTATGTCCCTCAACCACTTCCAATTTATAAAATCTTGAGAATTCTTAAATGTAGGATCTATTCCAACAATTTATACCCCAAACGGAGACGCAGGAGGTCATGCAGGCCACAAAAAACATGAATCGTTTTGTCGGCTATGGCTAAAGTTTCGGACAAGTACCGTATGGCCGCCTTACTGTCCGCCAGATTTTTGAGAGTCCGTGAGAGTTTTTTTTAATTATATCACTTATGTAACTTTACAATTAAATTTACTGCGTTCAACTAGCTTAGTTAACTTTTGTCTTATCGTCGATGAATATGTTTTTTTTAATGCATACGTTAGGTTATATGATAGTTTTTACACTTGATTGTATAATTTGATTAATTTCATTACACGACAGAATCATATGAATTTGTAAAATGCCTGGGCAATCTGGCAAAGACGACGTCCTACCAGATCTTAATTACGGATGCCCAGATTCATATTTCATCATTACCTATTTTTAAAAGGCAGCAACGCTGGAGATATTTTTTTCCTGATACGTAGAGTCCAGAGCGTGGAAATGTTTCGTTAGTCCGGAAAATTGATAGACGTTTTTCGTTTAGTATACTCAGCCGGCAACCAATATTTGTTTTATTTTGAATATAGTGCGTTTTATTTAGTTTACTGTTAGTCGCATTACACGCATTGTTTGCTTACTATTTGATAGCTATGTTGCTGAATGATCAATATGACCCTAGAGATATAGATTACAACCAAAAAATGCAGTCCAGTTTTCCATCCAGCGTTCCAACTATGTACCGAAGCTATTATCTGTACAACGATACGACAACGCCAAATAGCTTTCCAACGTTAGATTCAACGGTATACGATGCAACAAATTATGACAGTGTTCATCCAGAGAACGCCTCTTCCAACGACTATTACAACTGCATTGCCTCCGATGGAAACATGACCTATTTAAATGTTTCTTGCGAGACAATCCTGAACTATAGCATACCGTTGTATGGCTATTGCACTCCGGTGCTGCTACTTGTCACTCTAACAGCCAATTCGTTGATTGTTATAGTTTTGAGTAAACGAAGCATGGTTTCTCCAACAAATTGCGTCCTTATGGGTAAGTTGGTGGCATATTTGCATCAGAACGGTTATTTAAAGAATGGTACGAATAAGAAAACAGTGTCATTAGCACACAACATTTTAAATATTGGTAAATGTATACTTAAATTTAAATATCAAATTCGGTTTACCCGGCATTTCATTCTTAAACAGCGTTACTAAAGTTTTATTTACGTGGATTTTTTTATGATCACCCTTCCAGCAATGGCGCTGTGTGATATGTTTACCTTACTGTTTCCTGCGCCAGGTTTAATGTACATGTACACGTTTGGTAACCACTACAAACCTCTCTCGTTGACTACCACGTGTTACGTTTGGAATGCCCTAAACGAAGTAAGTGTATTATTCTATAATGTACGATGTAGCTAAACTAGAATTGTTGAATTTACTTAGACCAAGTTATTTTGAAACACTAAATTTAATTACAGATAAAATTTAAAACACTACTTTTCGTGATGGTTTAAGATGCTTGGTGTGTCGTTTCAAAACTATTGACAATTGAAAAAATTCTTAAACTAACGAATAATTTTTTAGAATTGGAAGGAGATGTACAGAAGACGTTCGTTTATCCGCAGTTAAGCCATTTCCGTGGATAATCCATGAAATATTCAAAAGATAAAAAAGTAACACAAATCTTCACTTGGCCAAGATGTTGAGTGAGTTATTTAGTTCATGTAAGCATTGTTCATTTTTTCTGGCAAATAAGGCATAGCGGGAAATTGTAATAGCAAAACGAAAAAATTCGCACTTGAGAGGTGACAAGTTTTGGTTGTATGATCTACCCAGACTTCTCGGAGGTGCTAGCACATTTTGCCTTCCAAGAAGAAATTTAACAGTTGGTAATTTTGAATAAACAAGTTTTTTTTCGTATGTGCGTTTCTTCATAACGTAGCCCCTTGTCGAGCGTACGAAAGTCGCAAAAACAAGAAATCACCCCGGAACGAAATCGCGAATATTTAAGCGTTTACTGTAATTTTATTCAGTGTCCTTTGTTCATTAGTTTTAGCACATGCACTGTAGATTACCCGTGTGTTTGCATTGCAGCGGTTAGTTTCTTAAACTATTCCTAATCATCGAGTCGAAAATTCAAATCGGATTGTTATAGCACTATAAGCTGTGTATTGTTTATTTTATTTGTTTGATACTAGATTCCAAATAGCGGTAATTTATAATTTAGCGTTACGCAATGTTTAATTTTTTTTTTTTTTTATTTATCTGTATGACGGACCGTGCCGTATTGTTAGAGCCTATATGCTCTAACTGCCGTTTTGTTTCTGTTTTAATTGTTTTGAATGTTTAATTTTAATATCTCAAAAATATTCAGCCGATTCTTTCATGTAAATATGGCTTTTCTTAAAATCCAAAGTTATATCTTAAAAAATATCATTTATCATTTGTTATTGTAAAACTATGAAATTATTTGTTAAAGGTTAAACAATTAATTTGCATTCTACCGCACACTTTTTACTGAATAAACATTTTGAAAAATAAAAGTTAAAAAGAATTACGTTTCGATTTTTTCGCTTTACACCTCGCTAGCCAAACGATAGTCATCAAATATTCTAAAAAGTTGCCGTTTACGGATTTGAAAATTAATTTTTAATTCTCATTTAAATTTTTGAAAGAAATTTGAAAATTGTGTATGGGCTTATGAATTAAAAATTTCAATTTAGAATGTTACCTCTTGATTGTTTTATTACAATTGTTTTGAAACAATATAAACAAAATTATACCTTCATTTCAGATCCTGCCAGCGATGTGCCATACGGCTTCAGTTTGGCTAACATTGGCCTTAGCTGTACAGAGGTGATATTTTGCTAACCATTATGTCGTACAATTATTTTGCTAAGCAAACTTCAATTAGTTGTCTAAACTGCAAAATTCTCGTTTTACTTCATATAAAGCTTACTTGAACTTAATGCTCAATGGTTTTTCTAACCCTACAGATATTTCTACGTGTGCCATGCTCCAACAGCACGAACATGGTGTACTATACCAAGAGTAAAGAAATGCATTGCCTACATATGCCTAGCCGCTCTACTGCATCAAAGTACAAGATTCTTTGACAAGTGAGTAAATTTTAGGGTTCTACTCAAACACATTTTATATGAATTTTATTGATAGAACAGTGAAATTTAGAAAAATGACCAAGTGCTTACTCGTGTGCAATCGTTTCGAGCTACGTCGTAATCGTACAAAGAATAAAAAAACTGAATAATTTGGATACATAGCAAACTAATTATAACATACATTATATATTTTCAGATCATACTCACTTGTGACGATAGAGTGGAACGGAAGCCAGACGAACGTATGCCACGTCGAAACAGCTGACTGGATTCACGAGTACATTAGTGAAGACTTCTATTATACGTTCTACTTCTCTTTTCGAATAATTTTCGTCCATCTAACACCATGTGCCAGTCTAGTGGCCCTTAATGTACTACTTTTTCGTGCGATGAAACAGGCGCAGAAAAAACGAGAACGGCTGTTTAAGGAAAACAAGAAACGGGAATGCAAACGATTACGTGATTCTAACTGCACTACGCTTATGTTAATTGTCGTTGTTTCAGTTTTTCTACTAGTAGAAATACCCCTCGGTGTGATAACGGCAATGCATATCATATCCTCGCTGATCTACGAGTTCCTTGATTACTACATCGCGAATCTATTCATTTTGTTTGGCAACTTTTTTCTTATAGTTAGTTACCCCATTAACTTTGCCATTTACTGCGGTATGTCGCGTCAGTTTCGAGAAACCTTTAAAGAAATTTTCATAAAATCTCGCCAACAACCAGGCACGAAGACAGACTATGAGTCGTCTAAGTACTCATTAGTAAACGGTCCAAGAACATTCACAAACGAGACTGTGTTATAACCGTCGATCGACAATGGAATAAAACATGTGTTAGGTGGCCTGTTCTACATTAGTGGCGTTAAAATAACTATTTTTACCATTAGTAGTTTCACTACAGTTTAGGTTAATAAATAAACCCCATTTCGTTAACATATGCGCATTTTACAAAATATGTAACGGTTTCAAAAACACCACACCGATTTTTTTCTTAGAAAGAAAAAGAAAGTAAGTAGCAAATACTAGTACTAGTAAAGGGTGTTCACTTTTCCATGTAATTTCTCAAGCTATTCCAAGGAATGGTAAGCTTTATTCATCTGGATTATACAGGATCAAACATACAGTTTTTAACCCCAATGTTATTTAGTAATCTAAGAATTTCTATCAAAGATGTACATATAATATATGTGATTATATATAATTGCTTACATCATTCCAATTTACCAACACATTTTCAGCATGTACAACTAGAGCCCCAGCCGTTGGTTCTTGTGGTCTTTTTTGCAAGATGAAACGATGTAATTGCCATTGGTCGTATGCAAACCAGAACCGGAAGCCATTACTTACTGCAAAAACAATTCATTGCCTGCCAGATATGTTTACCCGAATAACCTAAACTCCGTTAAGACAGTAGCGTGCATCGGAACAACGGGCGAAGGAAAACATTGTCATTATTTATGTTCAAGGCAGATTATGTGTACAATTTGATGTAATCGTTTGGTCATGCTCGATTCTGAAAATTATATCCATCTTAAAGCGTCTCAAGTGGGGTAATGACGTTGGTAGAATTAAACAAAATATACTTTTTTAATTAGTATTTTACATCTGCCGTAATGTCATTTTCCCGAAATTATACCATAATTCGTTATGACGAAGCAGTTCTTCATCACCAAACTTCGGGTTTGAAACAGGACAAACATTACTTTGATGCGTTCCTGATAGATGTACATATAAGATTCAGCATTTAGTTTTGATATTTTGAGCACGATTAGGGAAATAATCAACGAGTAGTAGTTTGGTCGTTCTTCACTGCGCCGGAGGTGACATTGGTATTTATTTATGTACGACAGTGAAGGCCAGTGGAAGACACATCCCGCGAAACATCAACATATCTGAGTGAGCACAAGCGTAAACGGAACGAAAGACCCCTTGGCAATTTGTGAACGTTTTAAATCAATGGGTAAAACCACAGATGTTCCAAAAAGGCGGTCCAAAAGCCGGCGGCTCCGCAGTAGAAATCCAAAGCATTACCCCTGACAATAGTACTAACCCCCTGACGATAGCAGTGACCAATAAGTAAATAGTCTCTTCTTTTTGTGAGACGATGCTTCAACTAGCATAAATTAAGCAACAGACCTTTTCAGGGTTACAAATGAGCTTTAAAAGAGCTATTACTGTTTAGTATTTGCTGGGTTTGTGAGAATCAAGTACAGACACGATTTAAAAGAACTAACACAAGATTGACCTTCATGCGACTGATAATAGTCCCTAAAATTTAGGGTGGTATTCTAAGGATCATTTGAATTTTGCTCATAACTATGTAATTGAAGCTCTTTTGATGGCGTAAATATATTTATTTTACTTCCTATGGTATACAAACAACAAAGTGCAATCTAAAAACTACATTTATTCTTCGTTCTTTATCTATGACAGTTAACAGGTTAGTCAGGCTTGTCCTGTTTGAGGAAACGTTGGTCACGTAGGTCTGGTGTGTCGTACCAGGATGAGGTTCCCTTATTGATGCTATGCAGCTTGATATTGATAAGAGATCTCCATTCGTGTTTGGAGACGGCTCACACTTTGTTTTGGGCCCAGCGTAGCACAAATCAGCTAAGAAAGGATGTCTTGATAAAATCGGATTTTGCTTATTCTTTGTTGATTTTTCATACCAGCAACTTCCGAAAAAGCCGATAACCAGTAATGCACGATGTTCCGAGAAGATTGATATGTGTGTCTATGGATTGAATGAAGAGTGGTTTTGATGTTATTTCCTTTATCCCTTCGAGTTCAATGGTAAAATCTGAAACTATATACCTACTTACGTTAAGTTCGTTGAGCCCATCATTCATTTTCAATATCGGAACCTGCAACCAGATTCACGGAACATGCCCCAACAATAACGGATGGATGATCGTTGTTCAATGGATTTGACAAAGCTGCCCATATGTAGCAATAGGGGTCTTCTGGGAAAGGGACGTGAGACTGATTCGAATGTGAGACGTCTAATTACTCGGTCAGAAGAAACCGAATAAGTCGGCGTTAAGTTGTTGTTTGGCTGTGATTGTTTAATCCTTAAAGTTTCCCAAAATTTCGTCGTCCATCATTCCGCAAAAAAGTTGACGTCCTTCTGTTACATGCCGGATCAGGAAGAGTAGTTTACGCCTTTAGGCTCCATCCACTCTGCTGCAAGCTGTCCTCTCTGGAGGAGCATGCCTTACCATGTTGTTGTTGGTTGGTTGGCACTTCATAATAGTGGGCTGGATTTTTGCGTAAGCCAGGTGTGTCCGATGCGAAGGCACGATAGTTTTCTCTAGTTTTGGTTAGACGGACGATCTTCCCATACTGTGGATGTGGTTTTGATGAGTCTCAGAGATCAGGTGATGCTTCTAAACCATGTAGTGTCCCAGTTGTTTGCGATGATGGTTTTATTCCAGTTGATGAAATCGCCGCGAAAGGTTGTTGCCGTAGCATGGTGGATGATTACGTGCTCCGTTGGATAGGTAATCTGCTTTTTCGTTTCCGCGAATGTCGGTATGACTAGAGATCCAGCAGAATAAAACCATTGGCGATTCTGGAGTGTTGGATAGATGATTAATTTGCCGGTCACTGGAGGTTCCGTTTTCAAGCGCCTATAGGCCGCTTGCACTGTAGGTGAATATTACATTGGGTTCGTCATATCGGAGGCTTTCTTTGGTGGCGATGAACATGTCTATTGCTTCGGGTTGGAATATGAAGTTGTGGTCTGGTAGTCGGATGGTCTGGTAGATAGTTGTCGAACGAGGAGAAGATACCACAACCTGTTGTTCCGTTGTGGATTGATCCGTCGGTGAAGATAAGGTGGTGATTCCGATGTTTCTGCTGCACGAGTTGGGCAGAATCTCGCTTGGCGATGAAGCTGTTACAGTCGGCTCGAAGTTGATGTTTAATGGTCTAGCTGATTTTTGGTGGTCGGCAGTACCAGGGGCGACTGCCGATTCGGGTGAGTTTGGTGACTGATGGGATCGATTGTTGTGTTAGCTCAGTGAGGAAGGAGTGAATTAGTGTCGTCAGGGCTGTGGCTTTCATGTTTTTCTCTGTCATTCTCGCTCCTGCAGCTCTATTACTTTGTAGGTGATGACGAATGCCGAATGGTTGAAGTACGCTTTCGCATAGCAGGGATGTTATAGGGCTTGTAACGAATGCCCGTGTTGCGTAGCGGATGGCGGTGTGGTATAGCGGGGCTATTTTTTCTCGAAGTTGGATCATTCTCGGGACATTATTGCGATTCCGTACAGTAGTTTCGGGAGAAGCCAGCCGCTGATCATCCAGACCAGTAGATGCTCGATGTTTGCCGGTACCGAGCAACCTGAAAAGATTCATGCGGCTGTTTGCCTCTTTTTTGACCCGAGTGGAGTGTTGGTTGAACGTAAGGTGTATGTCGAAAGTCACTCTTAGTATTATCGAGTTGTTGTATTTAATGGGCTTTAGTCTGTGTAGAAGCTATTGCATTTAAGTAGGATTTTGGATTTGTCATGAGAAATTTCGTAACCCGTCCAGCGTGACTATTGTTTATCTTATGGGGGAGTATGGCTCCTTCAAGGACACCATTCTCTTGGACGTGTATGGTGGAATATAGGGTACCGATGAGAACTCTGAAGGAGCGATTTTAAAGGAATCTTTTAAGGTACTTCACAAGACGACCTCCAAAGCCGCATCTGTTGAGCTGTTCGAGTATTGCGTGGCACCAAGTTCTGTCGAAAGCTTTAGAAAGATCAATTATACCATGGTCTATGTGATGGTTTTTGGGGTAGTGTTTTTCTAAGACATAATCTAATTTGGCAAATTAGGTTTCTGTACCTTTACCACATCTGAAAGCGTGTTGGTCGATACTGAGGAGTTTACGGTCTTCTAGTTCTTGCCTATGTAGTTCAGGAGAGAGATGGGTCGGTAGTTGTCTATTTTTGTGGGTCGGTTTGTTAGGCTTGGGAATGGGGATTGTGTAAGATATTAAATATACAGCCCTAGCAGTACATACACCTTGGACTATACTGATCATAGCTTGTAGTGTAGGAACCTTGTCTGGATGATTGACAGCGCTAGTGTCAGAATGCTTGACAGAGTTCCTTTTCCGTTTCCCTTCTCTGTGTGTGCTTCAATGAATAAAGGTGTGCTTTTGCCCAAGCTCCGTTCTCTGTAAATCGAACACGTTTCTGCCATCCAGAAAGAACACTTCAGGTTATGGGCCCAGACTAACGCTTCGCAAACTATCGTGATATAGTAAAAGCTAGTAATTGGGAAGTAAGGATGATGCAGGAAGAAAGTGTTGATCGTGTGTTGCTGCCTCTCTTTGATGGCTCAAATTTCGCGGCGTGGAAGTTTCGCATGCAAGTGCTGCTGGAAGAGCGCGAGCTGTCCATGTGCGTGCTGAACAATTCGGCGGATTTGGCGGAGCTACAAGAGGAGGCGGCGGACAATGCAGCAGAAAAGAAACGGAAGGAAACTGAACGTGCGAAACGAAAAAAGGCCGATCTTCGCTGCAAATCATTACTGATCTCTCGAATGCATGACTCCCAACTGGAGTATGTGCAAGGGAAGGAAACTCCCAAAGATATTTGGGATACCCTGCATCGAGTTTTTGAGCGTCGGAGCATTGCTAATAGAATGCATTTAAAACGCCAAATGCTATCGATGAAGTTGGAGGGCGGTACTCTGCAGCAGCATTTCCTGCGATTCGACAGGATAGTGCGAGAGTATCGTTCAACTGGAGCCCAACTTGATGATTTGGATGTTATATGCCATCTCCTATTGACGCTAGGAGATGCATACGCTGGTGTCGTCACAGCTATAGAAACTTTACCCGAGGAGACGCTGTCGATAGAGTTCGTCAAGTGTAGGCTCTTAGACGAAGAGACAAAGCGCAAAGGAGAAAAATCAACATCCAATTCAAGAAATGATCAGGCAGCTTTTTATGGCACAAAGCAGATGAAGAAGAAAATCAAATGCTTCGGGTGCAAACGAGAAGGGCATAAGCTAATCGAATGCCCAGTTAAGAAAAGAGAAGAGACGAAGCAGAAGAAGGAAATAAGCCGGCTAAAGGCCCACGTCGCTGAACAAAAGGAAATGTGCTTTACCGCGTTCAGCAGGGGTACAGATGATCCTGACAAATTAAAGAGAGTGCATTGGTACATCGACTCGGGCTGTTCGGAACATTTGGTAAATGATAGATCATTGTTCGACGAACTGAGAGAGCTCCCGCATCCAATTGAAATTTCGATCGCCAAAAATGGAGAGTCCATCAAAGCAAAACAAATCGGAACTATAAAAATAATCTCAATTGTGAACGGAGAGCGAACAAAATGTTCTGTTAAGAATGTCTTGTTCATACCAGAGCTTCGCTGTAATCTATTTTCCGTCACTCGGTGTGATGAGGCTGGAATGAGGGTGATTTTTGAAAACGAACAGGTTCGGATCTATCGTGATTCAGAAATGATTGCCACAGGCTCACGCTCGGGATGTTATATCGTCTGGATTTCTTTGTGGACAGTCAGAAAGTCCATTAAAGGTGATTCGTTGCTTTCTTTCGGGTACGTCCGGAAAATATGGAATTATGGCATCGACGCTTTGGCCACCTAAATGTGCGGAGCCTGGAGAAGCTGATCACCAAAGACTTGTGCGTTCTGCAGCTGAACAATTGCAAAAACACCAGCAATATAATATGTGAACCATGCATTGCGGCTAAGCAGACACGAAAACCGTTTCAATCGCGTACGGAACCTAGATCTTCGCGTATTCTGGAGTTAATACATTCCGATGTCTGTGGACCAATGAAACCGATTAGTGAAGACGGCATGAAGTACTTCGTTACTTTCATAGATGACTGGAGTCATTTTGTCATGGCGTTCTTGATGAAAAGTAAAGACGAAGTTTTCGACTGCTTCAAGCAATATGCAGCGATGGTGTCGGCAAAGTTTGGTAGAAAGATATCGCGGCTCCGATGTGACAACGGAGGCGAATATAAAAATCGACCATTTTTGGATTTTTGTAAACGTCAAGGAATCCAGATTGAATGGACGGTGGCCCATACTCCGGAACAGAACGGTGTATCAGAACGAATGAATCGCTCTCTCATGGAACGCGCACGAGCGATGATTGAGGACTCCTGTCTGGACAAGTCTTTCTGGGGCTATGCGATACAAACTGCAGCCTATCTGTTGAACCGTAGTCCCTCTACTGCAATCGATCCCGAAACGACGCCGTTCCAACTGTGGGAAGGGACAAAACCAGATGTCCACAGGCTACGAGTTTTTGGTTGTATCGTGTACGTTCATATTCGGAAAGAGGAACGGAATAAATTGGACGCGAAAACATGGAAGGGGATTCTTCTAGGATATGCACGCAACGGATACAGAGTTTGGCATCCGAAGAAGCGTCAGATAATGCATGTTCGTGATGTAGACTTTGTAGAGTCCATACGCAATGATCATAAATCAGGATCTTCATATCAGCGAGTTTCGGATACAATGTCAGTAGTTACAGCGGATAACCATGAATTGATTGTAACGAAACTGGAGCCTGACGAGCAGGCTAGCAGTTCTAAAACCGAATCGGAATCAGAATACGAAAGCTTCAACGAGGAAGATTATTCTAATGATAGAGAACCTGATATGAATTATGATATTATTGATAATTCGATAGCATCTGGCGGAAGTAAGGAAAAACGTGACAGAAAGCCTCCTGCATGGCAAGACGATTTTCATATGAATTTTGCAGCATGTGCATTGAATGCCGTTGAATACGTCGAGGATTTGCCCAGAACATTGGCAGAAGCGAAGGCACGGAACGATTGGCCGAAATGGAAAGATGCTATTGAAGAAGAGATGGCTGCCCTGAAGAAGAACAAGACTTGGACATTAACCAAGCTTCCAGAAGGTCGGAAACCGATTACAAGTAAATGGGTATTTAAAATCAAGCCTGGTACAAATGGAGATCCAAATAGATACAAGGCCCGTTTAGTGGCTAGAGGTTTTAGTCAAAAATATGGCTCTGATTATAACGAGACATATTCGCCCGTCGCAAAACTCGACACCTTGCGGACAGTTCTGGCGATAGCTTGCCGGGAGAAGATGGTAATGCACCAGATGGACGTATGCACCGCCTTTCTGAATGGATCGCTGGAAGAAGAAATCTTCATGATAAAACCGGAGGGTTTCATCCAAGGAGACAACCTAGTATGCCGTTTGCAGAAATCTCTGTATGGCCTAAAACAGGCCTCTCGCACATGGAATAGTCGATTCCACGATTTCGTTGTGAATCGACTGGCCTTTCAGCAAAGCTCAAATGATCGATGCCTATACATTCGTGGGACCGGAGTGAATAGAGTAATTCTTGTTCTCTACGTAGATGATGTCCTAATTGCCGGCGCTTCGTTGAAGGCAGTCCAGTCCGTGAAGGGTTCTCTATCTGGAGAATTTGAAATGAAGGACATAGGCGAAATCAGAAGTTTCCTGGGTATGCAGATGAACTACGATCAATCTAGCGGAACGCTGAAAATTACCCAACGACAGTATCTGGAAAATGTTTTGATACGATTCAAAATGGAAGATTGTAAGCCATGTTCGACACCCATGGAGAACCGACTAAAGCTGTCGATAGGAAACAACCAGAATCAAACAACACAGCCGTTCAGAGAACTTATTGGTTGTTTGTCGTATGCTGCATTAACTACTAGACCAGACTTAGCAGCTTCGGTGAACTTCTATAGCCAATTTCAAAATTGCCCCAGTGATGAACATTGGACCTATTTGAAGAGGATTCTTCGCTATATAAAGGGATCACTCGACTTCGGATGGTTTTTCGGGCGGATAAGGCATTGCCTTTGCTCGAAGTTTTTACGGATGCTGACTGGGCCAACGATCCAACTGATAGACGTTCTGTAAGTGGAGGCGTTTACAAGGTGTTTGGATGCACAGTGAGCTGGCTGACCAAGAAACAACACACCGTCGCACTCTCATCGACAGAAGCGGAGTTAACAGCTCTATGTGTTGTGGTTTGCCACGAGGTGTGGCTTAGCCGTCTTCTGAAGGATTTGGGATTCGCCATTACACAACCAGTTTGTGTTTACGAAGACAACCAATCGACCATAAGGATCGCCGAAGAGTCTAAAGATTTTGGACGAATTAAACACGTTGATGTGAAGTTCCATTTTGTCCGGGACATGATACGCGATGGCCGTATCACACTCAAGTATCTCCCGTCTGCTGACCAGCCCGCTGATATGATGACGAAAGGTCTAACAGTTGCTGCATTTCGACGTCATCGTTTAGCTATTGGACTACAAGACTGCAAAGGCTGAGCAGGGGTATTAAATATACAGCCCTAGCAGTACATACACCTTGGACTGTACTGATCATAGCTTGTAGTGTAGGAACCTTGTCTGGATGATTGACAGCGCTAGTGTCAGAATGCTTGACAGAGTTCCTTTTCCGTTTCCCTTCTCTGTGTGTGCTTCAATGAATAAAGGTGTGCTTTTGCCCAAGCTCCGTTCTCTGTAAATCGAACACGTTTCTGCCATCCAGAAAGAACACTTCATAAGATGCCAGATGTTATTCTAGATTTGGAGGAGAAATGTTTTGGCGCAAAAAGGGAGGGTTGTAGAAGAGGGTAGCCGATATTCTGACCTATTCCGAGATCCGAACGATCGAGATTTTCGTTCGAGATTCGAGATTTGGCATTACCAAATACGAATTCGAGATTTATCAAGGTGTATGCACGGTATGTAAAGGTGGTCCACTTCATGTTTTGTACAAATCTTTGGCGTCGTTTCAACAATTCGAATTGTTTCGAATCATCGCTATTATCACTTCTTTTATTAATGAAGGACATTAGTACCATTTTACATACATTTTATCTCGAAACTCTAGTACAAACAAACGACTTTATAACATTTCACGCAAGGATTTGTAACAAATATTTACCTTTGACAACTATCAAACGGCTTTGTCGACTATGTCGACTCCTTTCGGATTTCATAATATTCAATCTCGATTCGAGACGAGCGTTCGCGTTCGAGAACATCTTGAAACGGATCTCATAATAGCTCTTATTGTCCGCGCCGGATGATTTGCCACGGCATTTATGTAGCCCCCCATTTAGTTCTTCCATTGAGAAGAGACTGTTATACAGGTGGTCCCCGCAGTACGCTAATGTTTGGGACCGAACGCAATAGCGTATATCGAGTTTTCGCATATTGCGGATTTCCTCTGCCACATCGTTTATACTTCATTTTGAAGAGTTGAAATATAAACATGCAAAAGAGGTTATTAGCAAATATGTTAAATAATCAAACTAGGTGTTCTATTTACACGTATATTGTAAAGTAAAACTTCATTCTACCAAAATAAAGCAAAATTGACCAATAACTCATAAAACTCAAGTAAAAACGATAATTGCTATGAACTGTCATTTTTCACAACATCGCGTATATCGAGTATAGCGTACTGCGGGGACTACCTGTATTTGCAATTGGAGGCATTTGTCATGTATGTCATGTCGACTTTGACAGACGTCATCGATGTGTTCTGGATATACATCAACCTGAAATCTCTCTCTCCTTGGTTCACTGTCTAGCTGTGCACGCAAGTCTGTCTTCCGGAGTAAAAACGCAGAAATAAAGAATTATCAGAATAAAATACATTACAAATTGGTGTCAGAAGTGGGATAACGTGTTGGCAACAAACGAAAGTGGAGAAACGTAATATCTCTATCACCCAATCGGTCAATACACATTCCGACAAAAGTATACAAAGTGAGGTTAGGGCAACCACGTGCTCAACGAAGCCACTACGGAACAGAGGGTATACCACGAGAAAAGACCAGTGACTGACTATGACCGAGCTAGACAACGAGCTGATGCAAGCTCTATCGGGGATGTTGGTGCAGGCGCTGAAAGCATCGATCGGACCTGCGATGGCAGAAGTAACTGCTAGCCTACGACAGTCAGCGGAAACGGCTGACGAAACAGCAGCTACGTCACAACCAAAATCACCACATTTCGTCATGCACGAATACCGCCCAACTGACGGAATATCAGTTGCGGACTATTTCGACAGATTCGAGTGGGCGCTGCAGCTAAGCCGGATCCCGAAAGAACGGTATGCAGACTATGCTCGTGTCCACATGGGCGCCGAGCTGAACAGCTCCTTGAAATTCCTGGTAGCCCCACAGCTTCCACAGGATGTGACATACGCGGACTTACGGAAAACGCTAGAGTCCCATTGGAATGTAAAGAAAAACAAATTTGTCCAGAGTGTGAAATTTCGCAATATCCTGCAGCAAAATGGTGAATCAATCACCTAGTTTGTTCTGAGGCTAAAACAGGGCTCAGCGAATTGCGAATATGGTGAATTTTTGGACCGTATGCTAATCGAGCAAATGCTACACGGGCTTATAGAACGGGACATATGCGACGAAGTCATCGCAAAAAATTCAACAACTTTTGAAGAAGCTCTCGACATAGCCCTGGCACTTGAAGCCACCCGAATCATCGCACGGGATATAAAATCGACGGCATCAGCTGCAGAAGGCACACACAAGCTAGGATATGAAAAGCCAACACTGAAGAAACAGCAGCATCCTCGTCGACCTTCTCACAACTACCAGAACACAAAGGCTAGGAAAGCGCAAGTTGTTCCTACAACCTGCAATGGTTGTGTAGGTCAACATACAAGGAGTGAATGTTACTTCCGAAACGCTTAGTGCAATAAGTGCCAGAAGAAAGGACACATCGCAAAAGTATGCCAATCGGGCAGAACCAAAGGACCTTCGGAGCAACACCACGTATCCCCACCCGCTACCATTGATCGAATCCAACGATTAAATCAAATTGAGCAAATATCATCGAGCGGGAAGAAGATGCTAGACGTCAAAATTAACGGCGTAGCGATACAAATGGAGCTAGACCCATGCGGTATCATCAGCGAAACTGCGTTTCGCAACTTTAAATGCAAAGCAACCATTGTACCGACAGATAGGCGTTTCAAGAGCTACACAGGTCACTCCGTCGATTGTGTAGGAAGAGTACCTGTCGAAGTCACGGTTGGTAGCACCACACAGCGATTGAATCTGTATGTCGTAGCAGGAGAAACTGACGCACTTTTTGGTCGAGAATGTATATCACAATTCGTTGGACAGATTGATCTCAAAGCGATGTTTTCGACGGATGCGATCCACAAACTTTCCGAACTGACGCTCCGCCCAGACCAAGCAACTCAATTAGCAATGCTTTAGGACAGGTTCGAAAGTACGTTCAGTGAAACACCTGGGAAACTGGAAGGCCCACCAGCGAAAGTGCATCTCAAGTCTGGAACCTCTCCTGTCTTTGCCCGAGCACGAGACGTACCCTATGCGCTCCGTGACAGATATGCCGCGGAAATAGAACGTAAACTGAAAGCGGGATATTACGAGAAAGTGGATTTCTCCGAATGGGCATCACCGACCCATACAGTAGTCAAGGGCAATGGTAAGTTACGCATTACCGGGAATTACAAACCGACTGTAAATCGGCACATGGTCATCGACGAACATCCAATTCCCAAAATAGAGAACATTTTTAACCAAATGAGAGGTGCCTCGCTATTTTGTCACCTGCGACCTCACGGATGCGTACACCCATCTCCCTATTAATTAAGAGTTTCGCCATATTCTCACAATGAATACTACAACGCACGGACTCATCCGTCTCACACGTGCTGTATACGGGGCAGCGAACATTCCTGCTATATGGCAACGACGCATGGAGTCTATCCTGCAAGGAGTCAACAACGTAGTCAACTTCTTTGATGACATTATTGTCTACGCAAAATACTTTGACGAAATGCTGATAGTGCTCAATGGTGTGCTAGAACAAATACGGAAAAGTGGCTTGAAACTAAATCGATCAAAATGCGTTTTTGGGACTACATCATTGGAATGTTTGGGACATCGGATCGATTGCAACGGACTGCACAAGTCGGGCAAGCACATTGAAGCAGTGAAAGATGCCCCACGACCGTCCACACGAGAAGAGTTGCAACGTTTCTTAGGAAAAGCAACATTCTATTCCGCATACATTCCGGACTTGTCATCCCGAACAAAGATACTGCGTGAGATGCTCCGAACAGAAAACCTCCAGAGGCAAACCAAGCGTTCCAAGACATCAAAAACACTTTAATCTCGCCGCAGGTATTAATGCCGTACGACCCGTCTCTCCCGCTTATTTTGGCAACTGATGCAAGCAAGACGGGTCTGGGAGCAGTTTTATCGCACCGTCTGCAAAACGGTTTAGAGCGACTATCCTCTACAGAGCAGCGTTATCCCACAATAGACAAGGAAGCACTGGGAATAGTCTGGGCTACAAAGAAATTTTTCAATTATCTCTACGCAAGACGGTTTACGCTCATAACTGATCACAAACCTCTAACACAAATTCTGCACCCGGAAAAGTCGCTTCCAATCCTATGCATAAGCATAAGCAGAATGGCCAACTATGCAGATTATCTTGCTCATTTTAATTTCGACATCGAATACCGAGAAACAAGCAAGAACACAAATGCTGACTACTGCTCGAGAATCCATAGCTCCGCCACAACATCAGATATTTACCAAATTTCTCTTCATGAGGGAGGAAGTGCTGAAGACGATTTTGAAGGCTTCATTATCCAGAAAATTCAACAGCTACCGGTCAGAGCAGAACAAATCGCTCAGGAAACTCGAAAAGATTCGCACCTTGGCAAGATCTTGCAACAATTAGAAATGGGCTACAATCTGAGTCAAGCAGGATTCAAAGCACCAGAAGCAAAATACTCACTAGAAGCACACTGCCTTCTATTTGAACATCGAGTAGTCATTCCACCGAGCCGCCGATCAGCAATTCTAGATGACCTGCATGCTGCACACATCGGAGTAGTAAAAATGAAGAGCATTGCTCGTTCATATGTATAGTGGCCGGGTATAGATGCTGACATCGAGGAACTAGCTAAGACGTGCAACGAATGCGCTCAACAGGCTTCCACCCCCCCAAAAACGAACCGACATCATTGGGAATATCCGAGTAACCCGTGGGATTCAGTCCACATCGACTATGCAGGTCCCATAGCTGGAGCAATGCTACTCATCGCAGTCGATGCGCACAGCAAATGGACAGAAGTGAAAATTACCCATTCGACAACGGCATCCGCAACCATAGACATCTTAGACGACCTGTTTGCTTCATATGGAGCACCGATTACCGTAGTAACAGACAATGGTCCTCAGTTTGTGTCCGAAGAGTTTAAAAATTTTCTACAGCGGAGCGGAGTGAAGTATCATAAAACATCAGCGCCATATCACCCAGCGACCAATGGGCAAGCCGAACGATATGTTCAGACTGTGAAAAAATCACTCAAGGCGATGAGGTTAGGTTAGGTGAATGATTATAGAGGCTTTGAGCCGTTAGGCCTCTTTCGTCAAGGCGATGAGGACAACTAGCTCAACGCTAAAAAGGAATTCAAACGAAATCCTACAACAATTTCGAAAAGTTCGCACACGGAAACGGGAGAAGCCCCGGCGAAGCTCTTCTTAGGCCGAAACATTAGGACACGCCTAGATTTGATCCGTCCTCAGTCAACTCGTACGAAGATCATGGAAAAGCGACAGGGCGAAGCAGTACCTTTGAGAACTTTCGTTCCAGGCCAACGAGTCTACTGTCTCTCGGGAAATCCTCGATTAAGCAAATGGTTAGCGGGCACGGTAGTTTCGCGCCTAGGAGACTTACACTATAATATCGACAGTCAAGGAATTTACTTTATGTGGCATGTGGACCAAATTAGGTTGTCCAGCAATGCTGATGAAGAAACCAGCATGACGGCAGATGCAACAGTACCAGCTAGATCATCGCAGACAATTTGTCGCAGGCATTATTACAAGACAGAAACGTCTGGTGACGCACCAAATACCTCATCCGCGACATCGGAGACATCGAACTCAACCGAAACTCCTTTCGCCACACCAACGGGCAGTCCAGAAGGAAACGTGGGAGATGATGTTCGACAACCAGTGCGACGTTCTGAAAGAACGCGTCGCCCACCCCTGCGGTTTTCACCGTAGTCATTAGTTAGGCGGAGAGGAATGTCATGTATGTCATGTCGATTTTGACAGACGTCATCGGTGTGTTCTGGATATAAAGATATTCTGATAAAGAATTATCAGAATAAAATACATAACAGCATCAATATTAGGAAGCGGAATTGATTCTGATATAGTTTGGTGGGTTTGGAAATTAGATGGAAATTGTGAGTAGCGGATGTGTCAGAAAAGTGTTTTGCTAGTGTTTCTGTAATTTCTTTTGGTGGAATGACTGGGTTGCCGGTTTTGGGAATGATAGGTGTGGGTTTATGTTTTTTTACCGGAGAGGATGACGACTCTTTTATAAATTTCTTTTGAGGGCATGGTTTAGTTTATTTCGTCGGTAAATTTGATCCAGGCTTCTCGGTATTGTTCCGCCAAAAGTTGTGTAAAAATATTGTCAGTTTGGCTGGAACGGCGGAGTTTACGCAGGGCTTTCCGCCTATCACTGATGGCTTGAGTTACTGTTTCGTTCCACCAGTGAACAGATTTTTCCCCAGCGGATCCTTTAGTGAGGGCAGCATTTGTAATCGTGTCGGTAAAATGTTTTAAGCAGGGAGGGTTGTCCAGAGGGAGTGTTTATGTGATCTCTAATGTGTATTTGTCCCAATCGGCCTCTTCATATTTCCAACGTGGGCGTTGAAGAGGTTTGGGGGTAGAGTGATGACTATGGACAAAGAGTGAGTAGTGATCGTTACCATGTATATCATAAGCAATTTGGATGTTGAAATCTTGGGCTATTGAGGAGGAGATGCCACAATACTCTAATATTGAACCAGTGCCTCTGGAAGAACATATGCGGGTAGCTATTGTGAATCGAAGCTAGTGTCGAAAGGGGTTTGAAGTAATTTTCCGTGAATTATTAAGTTGTATATTACAAGAACAAGTCGTTGTACTGATGTGTTTAGCATGTCAATTTGTTTCATTAGTTATTCATTTTGTTTCTTTAGTCTTGCAATTTCTTCGTCTTTTGGATCGTGTTTAGGTGAATTGATTTCGCTAAGAGTATCGTTGGCTACAGCTTGGGCAAATAATTGTTTTTGTTGCGGTGGGTTTTGGGTTTTCTGATTTCTGATTTCTGAAAAGATTGTGATTACCATTGCAATTCATATACTTGGTTGGGGCAGCGCATTCTCCGTGAGCAAGAATACCACAATTGTGGCATGCTTGCGAGAATTTGCATCAAAGTCTTGAGTGTCCGTAGCGAGCACATTGCAAACATATCATAGACTTTGGGTAGAAGACACGAGGAGTGACTTAAAGTGGGCCTAGTCTTGTTACATTCGGGATTTTTGTGGCAACAATACGGTGAAGGAAGGAGTTGGAGGGAACAAGTTCATTATAAATTTTACGGGAGAATCGTCGTAGCTGGGTCACGTTTTGATCTTTCAGGTTGGGATTCAGGTTGGGTTCAGGATTTCTTCGTCCGTTATTCCTTTTAAGTCCGGTGAGAATATTACACATTGTACAGTGTTAAGGGTGTTGTGTGGGGTGATGGTTAGTGGAGTTCCTTCGATTAGTTTTGTCAGTTTTTGGAGTTTTGTAAAGTGGGTAATGGAACGGGTTTTTAAAAGATATTTAGAGCCGCTATCAATCAGGTTACCTTGTACCGGCCGACCGACAGCATCTTGCAGGCACTTTCCAACTATGAAAGAACTCGGTGATAGTTGGCTTCCTTCCGACGCTTGGAGCACCAGGAACAACAGGTCACCTTCGTTGGCGTCCATCCACTCTGGTTTCGTCCTTGTTCTGTGGCCGAGAGAGGGACGATCCCTCTCGGGAAGGTGTGGGTTTCCCATTCCCATACTATTTGTAAAACTGGCCACTCAGAATTGTTTATGGTTATTTTAAGGTTTCACTCAAAAACACTTCAGAATTTTTAACCAGCAATTTGTTGGAATTTCGCAGAACAGCTATCGCTGTCGCTGTAGCCGTCGCTGAGGCTGTATCTGCCGTTGTCACCGCTCCCGTCACCCGAAGGACGTGTACACCGCTTGATGACTGAGACACGACTGTGTCCCTGCGCTTCGCTTCACCATGTTCTGCGCTGGTGTCAGCACTTGGTAAACTTATAGTCACAACACCGGCATTTGTCGAAAGATGATGTTCTTGCACTTATGCGCACGCACTTTGTTCCTTAACCCTACACGCGTCAAGACAGATCCTTTTACATACAAGCGGACAGATACCAAAGGGGTATCGCACCTACAAATACAGGATAGACAGAGGTTAAAAGTAAAACTCGTTGTCGCTTGGGTAGGTGTTTCCTGAATGAAACAAGCGTGCGAAACATTTAAATTTTTAGCTTGTCTATTCCACTCACATTAGCGATTGCGGTAACAACTTGCACCAGTCCGATAAGAAAGAACTGTTTTGATCACTGATCAGAGGCATCTGTCGTACAGAAGTTTACTCTGCGCCAAATGTCAAATTCTCTTCCGATGCTGCAAATAAACATTGAAGTTACAAGTTTCCCTTTTTTTACGAATGCGGTACATGATTCGTTGTCCGCGTATATTGTTGTGGCCAGGAAAATTGTTCGTTGCCGGTGGAAAATTGTCCCGTGGCAGTGCTTCGTTTTTCTCCCAGCAGCAGAAAAAACACCGCGTACCCATGGAAACCGGGAAGGTTCCGCCGATTGTTGTGATTCTCGGATCTACCGGCACCGGCAAAACAAAGCTATCGCTCGAGCTGGCAGCCCAATACGGCGGGGAGGTGATAAGTGCGGACTCGATGCAGGTATACAAAGGGCTGGACATCGTCACGGCGAAGGCAACGAAAGCGGAACAGCAGCAAGCTAAGCACCACCTGCTGGACGTTGTCACACCGGACCAAGTGTTTACGGTGACCCACTTTCGGGAGAAGGCACTGCCTATAATCGATCGGCTGCTGGCCGACAACCGGATGCCGATTGTCGTCGGTGGCACGAACTACTACATCGAGAGCATCCTCTGGAAGGTTTTGATTAGCGACGGGGTACAGCGGGAACAGCCTCGGAAGCGTCGCCTTTCGCCGGATCTGGCTCCTTCGGCCATCAAACCGAGCGATGGTGCTGCACCGAGCGAGCTGGAAGCGCTTGTGAGCCATCTTCCGACTATGCAGGGCTCGGCGGACAATCTGGAGAGCTACGATTCAGCTCTGCTTCATCAAGCCCTGGCGCGTGTTGATCCGGAGACGGCTGATCGGCTCCATCCGAATAACAAGCGCAAGATACTTCGCGCGCTGGAGGTGTACGTTGAATCTGGAGGACGGTGCACCATGAGCCAGAAGTTGGCCGATCAGCGAACAGCACCGGGCGCCTGCAGTTTGGGTGGTCCTCTACGATATCGCAATGTTGTGATATTGTGGCTTCAATGCAACCAGGACACGCTCAACAAACGGTTGGATGCTCGAGTGGACGGAATGGTGGCGCAAGGACTACTGCCCGAGATTCGGGCTTTCTATGAAAGCTACGTCCAACCGTACGATAACTGTGACTACCATCGCGGCATTCTGCAGAGCATCGGTTTCAAGGAGTTCGTGAAATACCTGCAGAAGTATGACGCCGACAAAGATCGAGAGCTGATGAAGTACTTCGCCACGGGGCAGGTAACCGACAATCCGGACGCCTTGAGCCTGCTAAACGATTGCCTCGACTATTTGAAGCTGGTCACGCGGCGCTACTCTCGCCGGCAGCTACAGTGGATCAACAACCGGTTTCTTTGTGACTCCGATCGAGAGGTACCGCCAATCTACGCCCTTGACACCAGCGATGTCCCTCATTGGATACCGAACGTTTTGGACCGAGCGCGGACTATCGTAGACGCCGTTATGGCCGGACGCGAGCCACCGTACGCGTGTGTACCAAAGATTGCGAATCCACGTGATCGCTCGCAGGAAGAGAAAACGTTCCGCTGTGAATCCTGCCAGCGAGTGATCATAGGCGAATTTCAATGGAGCATCCATATGCGTTCGAAGAAGCACCAGAAAAGGGCAAAATCAATCCGCGAGCAGCAGTTAAAGTAGCAAAACAGATTTTTTCATAATTACATACGTAGCTATGTAAGTTCCTGTACATAATATTAATAAGACGGTCGTTATGCCAAAGAAAACGAAAATGTTGATTGCTTTGATTTTACTTTGACAAAAGAGACTTACCTTAAGCAATTGCAGAACGGTGATTTGATAAATAAATCGTCCTTGTCGTAAGTAAGTAACAGAAACGTAAGCCAAGATAGTTTCAGTTGAATCGTCATATCGCTCGCATATATTCATGTACAGTTCTTCAATACCGCTACAAACAGTGCCACCGTTGGCGCCTAGAGTTTCCTCCTACCATTAAAAATGTTCTCTTTTAACTTACCGGGCTAATAACATGTGAAAGGGGGGGTATAAAAAGAGGTTGATAGTGAAAGTTGTTTCGTCTTATTCATCAATATATATATTTATTTTTATATCCTATGCCACCTTCACCTCAGTACACCTCTCCCTTGGCGAGACTATTTCATTGCTATTACCCTTATCTTGCCTGGCCTTCATTTGCTTTTTTCACCCTCAGAAAATGGGTTCCTATCAACGGTGACGATTAACGGATAGCGTTAAGCGTGGACTTGTCCTTCTTATAGTTCTTGTTTTTTTACGTTTAGCCTTCAATAATTTGTTCCTTCTTCACCTATACCACTGTTGTCCACCGTTGTTGACTATTACCTTGTATATAGCAAAATAGACTGCTAAAATAATCGTCCGAAAATATATATTTATATATATATATATTTTATATATACTTTTTCGATCCTAATTCTAATAGCTTGTTCTCATCAATAGGGGGAAGGTCAATTTTAGTATCCGTTAACATGCGTTATTGTGTAACATGGTCATTAAAAATTTTCGTGTCCATTATTCCTTTCTGTAACTATCACTTATTGTTCTACTCACTTATCGTATCATTTAATGTTCAGAGCAGCATCCCGTTGCAGTGCACTGCACCTGCAGTGTTTGCAGCACTTGTTTTTAACTACATAGCTCACACCGCTTTCTAAAAGCACTGTATTCCGTGATTATTTTGTTCATCTTTTTGTACGGCCAAAAACCTAAACCTGCTAATCCACCAACGATGGGTGATGGACACAATGGCGCTGACACCCGGAATTCGCAACATAGAATTAATACTAGCTACTAACTATCCATGTACAGGTAAAACTCATATACACATACATAATCTTTCGTCATAATTATCAACATGGTCGTCAAAGTCGTGCATCACGAAGGTTCCGTAGAAAGAGGGAAACAAACATTAACCCTATTAGAATAAAAATGGGTAAAAAATAATGTGTGGGAGTGTGTGCGCGTATGGTAGGTTTGCAACTTGAGAAGCATGCATTGTATACATAGGCTTAGTTCATCCACTTCTTGCAGTTTGGTGCGCCACACATACACGAAATCTTGTGGGCATCGTCCTCAATGTCGAACTTGTAGTCGTAGGACAGCTCCTCTCCCCGATTGATGCGTCGTTTCGCGAATATGATGATACGTAGCTCACGATCGACTTCGACCGTTTCGGTGACACAATTTGGATTGCACGAATGGTTGATGTATCTTGCCAGCCCTCCACTGAGCGTTGCGTCGACGACACGCTCCTCATCCAGCCGGAACATGTAGATACCTCGGTTCTGTGGGGGGGAAAGACAAGCACACACACATTATTAGTGGGTCAAAAATTACTTGAGCTCCACCCCGTGCTTACCTTTGCCTCGTACTGCTTTTCACGCAATTCGGACACCTCGGTGCGGATCACCTCTCCAATGTACTCGATCACCATGGTATGCTTCTCCAGGTCGCGTGCCGCGTATAGCCCAAGGCCCTGAATTTTCGACCGAGCCAGGAATACATTGTTGCGCCACTCCTGCTTCATCTTCTTGTACTGGGAGCTCTTCGAGTGCACAAACTGCTTGCTGTACGGGCAGGCAACTTCTCCAGCCGGCGAGCTCGTTGGCACGAACGTTGGTCGCTGGCTGGCCGAACCGGTTCGCTGGGTGTGCGGCTTTTTCCACGACAGCGTGTGCTTCAGCTTCGCCTCCGTCCGGGCGGCCCCGGACGGATTGATAGCCAACGGGAGCTCGAGCAGCGGATTGCGGCCGTACTTGAAGCGATAGTCGGTGAGCGTTTCGATGCCGGGCAAGCTCTCGAGGATGCGCACCACAGCCGGTTCGGTTAGCCCGAAGAGATCCTCGCCGGTGAGGTAGCGCGGGAACAACTGTACGATGTGGCAGTTTTTGCGCAGCTGCGCCATCTCCTCTAGGATTCGATGCCAGACGGCCTTCGGTGTGGCGTCGCGTAGTTCGATGTCTGGCTCAGCCGTTTCCTTGACGAGCACGCGAAACTCTGGCCGTCCGCTGACGTCCGCGATCGAGCAAATGTATTGGCACCGTTTGTTCGGATGGCGCATAGACCAATAGAAACGGATCTGCGGGGAACCGACAGAAATGATTCAAGTTAGAAGTGAGTAGTTAATATACAGGGGGAGCGTGACGAATTTGGGCAGTAAATTTAAGAAAATTATTTTCATGTTTGCGTCAAATTCGACAGCAATGGAAAAGGGTTCACGTTAGGTATCAGAAGATCAGTGGTCATCTTCCTTTTATCTCGCTTTGAATTTGGAAACATAAGATCAATCCCTACCATCAATCAGGTATCTTTAAACGGTATTAGAAAATAGTCAGATAAAAAAACGGTTTGGTCCAAAAATCTCATAATTCGCTGGTGAAATCCAAAAATACACTATCCCTCTGGTCAGGTAGCGACTTCTTGGGATTGTTTTCGGCTACCTAACATAAAAACCTTTCTATTATTGTCGGATTATCTGAATTTTGTTACACAAACATGAAAATTTTTTTTTTTCAATTATAGTCAAGGTTTCAAGTATGGATAATACTTACGATCTTGTAGCCAATCGGGTAGATGTAGTTGGGCGTATGGAAGTTTTGCAACTGATGAGGCAACAGTTGACCCACGTTTAGAAAGATCAAGCTTCCCACCCGCAACAAGTTGCTCGACTCCGAGTGGTGCATCACGGACGCGACCTGGCGGCTTTCGTCTCGATCGACGTACACGCGCCGCTGCACACTCAGTGTCGTCAGCTCCGAGTCCTTCTCCGTTTTCGGTGCGTGCGCCTGGCACATGGTGGTTTTGTTCTTGTAAAACACACAGCTGTCCTTCATCGCGCAGCTCAGATGGTACACGTTGGCGCAGCGCGTCTTGAAGCACTTGATCGTCGCGCCGAGGTTGTTGCAAAACGCACACACGGAGGTCAGGCTCTGCTGGAGCGCGTTCTCGAGGTTCATCAGGGCGCCGTTCACCGTTTCGTACACCCCGTCGGACCAGAGGGCACAGTTGAGGTGCACCCACTTGTCGACGTCGTAGTTGAGCAGCCGCGATGGACCATCGGCCACGCCATCGCCAACCGTGTGGCAGAAGATGCAGCGCCGGGTGTCGTCCGGCATCTTCGGCGACGGCGTCACGGTAATGCTCATGCGGAACAACGTCTCGGTGATTTCCTTCTCGGTCGGCTTCTTGAAGCGCTGCACGGGGAAGCAGTTCGGACTGTACGTCTTGTACCGGACGCCCCGCACCTGTTTGGCAGGTGGCGCTCCAATAAGCACGTCCCGCTCCGAGGCACCGTCGTCCGGGTGTTTCTTTTTGCGCTCTCCACTCAGCGATGCGTCCGTCGTGGATGAGTTTTGTGAAGCGACTTCCTCCATCTCTACGTCCTCTAGAATTTCCTGCTTGATTTCTACACCGCTGAGAGCCGTGGCACCAGGAGGACCTTCGCCACCTCCCGGAAGGAGAACCGTTTGTTCGTTGGTTCGTGTGCTGTCTCCGTCCTCGTCCAGGATGTTCGTGGGACGCCACTTGAACTGTCTATAGCACTGCTCGCCGCAGAAGTACAGCTCTTCGGATTCCAACTCCTGACTACTAGCTGCGGCCGAGCCTCCATTGGATAGCAAAGGAAACTCGGACGCCTGTGCGATGATGATACTGTTCAGGATGACCACATCGCAATGCCGGCAGAAGCGGGCCGATCCGTTCAGGATGGTTTGGATGTCGATCGAGGTGCCCTCCTTTCCGTCGCGCCCCTTGGTGCGATAGAGTCCCAGCTTTTGGCTGGTGGGAGACATCGTTCGTTCCACTATCTGGTACGTCGTCGGCGGAGGAATGTCCAGTATGTTCGCCAGGTCACGTAAGACGCCGAAAATGTCCTCGGCAGCGGAGGAGGTAAGTGTCAGCGTGACCGTCACGTTGCTCGTGTCCTTCAGTGGGGTCGGTGGACCGAACCGTGACCTGATGCCTCCGATCACCGTGTCCTTACCGCCTTCGTTTTCCTTGTTGCTTTCGTTCGAGCCGAACACCCCATTCGGACGGCCACCACCTTCCGCCGACAACGTCATACCCTTCCGCAGTCGTATCGGAATGGGCGCCAGGATCGGTATGACCGGGGACATTTGCCTGTAGACGGTCACCTGATCGTCCTCGGCCGGTTCTTCCTTGATCAAGCGCAAGCCGGGAAAGCAGATCGGTGATTCCCAGCGTATGCACTCGGGGCTGGACGTGCTGATGATGGTGTCGGGCGAATCGAGATCACGGTCGCGCACGAACTCGTAACGATGGCGCTCCTCCGTTTCGAACTTGATCGGTGCAAACTCCTGATCGTAGAAGCCTCGCTGCGTCGACGTCGGTACCGGCTCGGGTGGCGGGTCTTTCACACCGAACGGTTTCGTGTTGTAAAAGTCCGCCACAGACGGTAACTGTGCGCTGCCGTAGCTTCCCGTTAGGTCACCTGAGGCGATGGAGTAGCCCTTTAGGTTGGTGAACTTTGCCAGATCGCCCGTGCCAAACACGGGACACACGCCGTAGTTTCGGGGCAGCTGGGGCTCGAGGATTTGCATCGGTGGCAGCTGGCGCAGCTGTGCCATCAGGTTGTCGATACAGGTGTCGTAGTCTTCCTCCACCTTGACCGACTTCTTCGGCTTCTTCTTCGCCTGACTGTGTGACTGGTTGTCTTTGTTCGACTGAATCTGCATTTGGCGCCGGTTTTTCTGATACTCTCGACGCTTTTTCTTCTTCAGCTCGATAGCGAGTTCGGCTGCCGTCTTCTCAGGCACTTCCGGTACCTGAGGAGCAGCGTCCTGCGTTTGCCCCTCCTTGTTTGCAGGTGTTGCAATGGCCGTGTTTGTGGAGGAGATGCCAGGTGCCATTTGATCACCGCCAGCGGGAGCTGCTGCTGCTGGGGACGATTTCATTATCAACGGTGTCGGGGGTCCCATTGTTGAGGGTGTCGTTACCGTGCTCGACGACATAGTGGTTGTCGTCGCGATCGATGGCGACTGCTGTTGGCCGCCAGCTGTCTGTTCGGATTCCTTACCTTCGACCGGAGTGCCGGAGCGGGGAGTAACCGAAGCAGGTCTCGATGTAGACTGCTGCTGGGGTGTTGTGGGTCGTGACCCCGGAGCCGATGTGGTCGTAGAATCACTCGCAACCACCGGACTAGGGGCGAACCGTTTCGAATCGGGTTCCCCGGCAGTGTTCTTCGTTGTCACCGTCACACTAATGCCACCCGAAGTTGGCAGTGCGGTTGTTGTGGCAGTCGACGCTTGAACTGTCGTTTGCGGTGATTGGTTCGCGATGATTTCTCGCTTGATGATGGTTATGTTTGTCTCACCAATGGTGCCGCCCGCCGGCCCAATTGTATTTGGATTTGTTGCCTGTTGATGCTGCTGGATGGTGAGCTGCTGCTGCTGCTGTTGTTGTTGCGGGGGTTTTGTGGATACCACCATCGGGAGCTGCGAGCCACCGGAAGTCACCGGTTGAGGAGTTTGGATCTGAGTCACGGTAATCGAGCCGGATTCAACCTGTACCGTTGTGCCTTGTGCAATGGTAGCGCCAGCATTAGGGAATCCTGCTGCTGCTGCTGCGGCCGCTTGTAGCATTTCCTCCTTCTTGATACTTGCGGCAAGCATGTTGGCAGCTAGGTTTGGTGTCGGATGGCTCGACGATATACCGGCCGGTTTCGACACGAACGACGTTTCCCGCGATATCAACTTCGGTTTCGTTGTTTCAACCGGCGTAACAACAGCTGCAGGCGTAGAAGAGGTCGCGGATGTCACGGAAGACATAGCCGTTGACGATGCTGCTGATGAGGATGGGATGGGCGTCGAAGGCGTTGTTGTCATCGACAAAGACGACGACGTCGATGAGGAGGACGGCGTAGAGATTGACGAGGACGTGGCCGTGGATGTAATGGCAGCCGCAATCGATTGAGTGCTGATGATCTGTATGGCTGGCGGGTTCGCCGAGGGAGGAATCACTGGTCGGGCAAGCTGCGCCTGGAGCGAACTAACCACTCCCAAGCTGGGAGCACGCTGGTTGGTTATCAAACTCGGCACAGCGCGACCGCTCGGTGACGGCGCTGGCGATGACACTGAGGGGTTGGAACCACCAGTAATTCCTACACTACTACCACCACCACCACCACCTCCGCTGCTGCTGCTGCTACCTCCACTGTTCTGCAGTAGCTGCTTCAGCAATACATTTTGCGAATCCTCCGACTTTGACATACCACCGGTCGACGACGAGGAGGAGGAGGAAGAGGTGGAAGAGGACATGCTGGAAAACTTACACCCACTTCCAGTGGACGCGTCAGGTTTTGCTACAGCCGACGATGAACCAACGACCGACGCTGGTGCTGTTGGCAGCGTTGCCCCAGATGAACCCGAGGTCATCGACGAAGAGGAGGAGCTAACGTTCGTATCGTCGGAAACGCTATCGACGGGTTCAATTTTGACCACGTTGGCCGCTTCCAGACTGAGCCGCTTCGAGAGGATCTGCGAGGCCGATTCGCCGCGCTCTTGCCCATGGTGGCCTGGTGCCTCATCGGTGGACTTTGAGCGTCGGAAGGCGGTCGCATTCTGCAGCTGATTTTGCAGCAGAGTGCTGATGGCCGACGCGTTGCTGCTCTTCAGCAGAGGTTGGGAAAGGGTTGCGCTAAGAATGCTCGTAGAGGGAGCTGCGGCGGACACACTCACGGGCGTCACGTTGACACTTGTTATCGTGGCGGCGCGAGTACCGCCACCACCGCCGCCGCTGCTGCTCATTACTATGGACTTGGTCTGGCCGGCATCACCGACCGTGGCAACGACGGTTCCCACGTTGAGGATGCGTGTTTGACCGGTTGCTTGATTGGTGCATATAATTTGCTGCTGCTGCTGCTGCTGCTGCTGTTGTTGTTGGTGTTGCTGCTGAGGAATCAATGGTTGCTGTGATGTTTGCTGCTGCTGTTGATTTGCATTGCTGAGAATGGTTGCGATACTGCTCGCACTGTTCGTGTCGACTGACGAGACGATCGTCTTTAACATCGAGTCACTCGCGGACACTACGGTCGGGGTGGCGGTGGTAATTTTTACGAAACTACCACCCTGGCCACTGGTTCCACCACCTGCTCCTCCACTGTTTCCACCAGCTGGTTGGCTCTGGATGGTAACACTGTTTCCGCTGGCCAGCTGCTGCTGCTGGTGGGGCTGAAGTTTTATCTGTTGCCCACCACCTGCCTGGCCACCCGGACCACCCTGGGTAAGCACAACCAGTTGCTTTTGGTGGTGACCACCACCCGGGCCGGTCTGCTTGTTCGGTGCGCGCACCTGTTTCACCACCAGGATGTTGTTGTTGCCACCGCCGATCGTTTGCCCGGGGATGCGACTCAGCTGCAGTTGCTGTGTGATAAGCTTCGTGCCGGGAATGGACGTGATGGTGGCCGTAGTTAGCCCGGGTCCTGCTGCCATTCCACCACCTTGCTGTTGCTGCTGGTGCTCGGACACTTTAATCAGGTTCGCCGAGTTGGAAGCGATGGCGGCCGCCGGTAAGATCGTCTTGCCCGACACCGTCTTCAGAATGCTGGCAATCGTTTCCGTTTTGCTCATATTATCACCCTTCGAGGAGATGATCGTATCGAACGTTATCGTCGAGATGTTGCTGGACGCGACGGTTGCTGCGGGTGTCGAGGTTTGCTGCCCGGAGGACGCCCCACTCGCGGTGACTGTGGTCGCACTGGACACATTGATCGACGACATGATGGAACGTACCTGCTGCGACACGTTCATCGCATTCAACGTCAGCTCGTTCGGTTGCGATAGGGGCGAAAGTTGCGGTATGGACGAAACGATTCGCTGGCCAGTCGGAGTGCTTTGGCGCTCACCACCGTGTAGGATGGGACTGCGGGAGTTTTCCCTCGATTTCGAGATTACGTGCACCGGAATGGTACTAGCGATGGTGGTGGTTGTTGCTGCTGTAGTTGTGGGGGCATTTTGCTTACTCTTTCCAGCTGCCGCGTCCGGCTGCTGCTGCTGATTGCCATCTGCTGGCGCCGCTTCAGTCGCCTGCAAAAATGCGTCCCCCAGGGAGTCGGACCCGGTCGCTTCCGCTTTCTCCAGTGGTAGCTGATCTGCATCTTCCTGGCTGATGGAGCTGTCCGGTGAGATGGAATCATCTTCGAAGATTTTGGTCGGAAGCGACGTATCCTGCGTCACGGTGAGTGTGGAAAGCTTCGAATAGCTCAAGCTCGGTGACGGTGCTTTCGGTTTGCTTTTCAATATTATATTTTCAATCTGTGGTTGATGTTGTTGGGAAGAAACTGTTGTAGCTTGGACACTGGTTGCGGTGTTTGTGGAAGTTAAGCTACTGTTGGTGCTGGCCACTGCTACATTGGCAACCGACAACTGAGTGGCGAGTGCCTGAGCTTGCTGGATTTTTATCTGCGAACCCACCGCCAGTTGCTGAGCTTGGAGTTGCTTTTGTTGCTGGATCGTAACGGCGCCCGTACCGGGACGAGCGAACGTCTTCGTGATGAAGGGAGCCGACTGATTCAGGTTCAGCGACGACAGCGTTACGATACTGGTCGTGTTGATCTTCTGCCCGGCCACGGCAATCACCGTTCCACCGGCGGAATTCTTCGAGATGTTGCTGATCGACAACCCGGACGTGTTGAGTATCTTTTTCGTCGTCGTCGCCGTCGTCGCGGCGCGGCTCACTGCGTTCTGGTGATCCGGAGCCCCTCCGCCCGTTTTTGAGGCGGTCGCCATCGGAAAGCTCTTCTTCAGTATCGGCACCGAGATGGTGGTATTTCCGATCGAGAGCTTGGCCGTCGTTTCCGTTGCATCCTTCACCAGCCGCTGGTGGGCGGCGGACACGATGGGTCGGTTTTGCATCAGCGTTTTCTGTATGGAAATGGTCCCCGCGGGGTAGGCAATCGGTTTCGGACTGTTTTGCTGCTGGTGCTGCACCGTTACGATGGTCATCTCTTTCGTCGGTGTCATCGTTTTCTCCGGACCTTTCTCTTCCTTGCGCTGCTGCTGATGCTGATGGACGGTTATGGTTTCTGATGACTTTGCGGAACTAGCGGTCTCACTTACTCCTCCGTCTGCTGTTGTCCCCTCCTTTGGGCGACTGTCGATCATTGCCTCGAAGTCTTCTGCCGTCGTTGTGATGTTGCTGTCATCGACGCTCTCCACAATCTCTATTTCCGAGCTGCCCAACAGGGGTTTGTCCTTCGAACTGTCGTCCATCAGCAATTCCACCGTAACGGTTCGGGAATCTTTCTTGCTAATGCTCGACATTATACCGCCAGAGGAACCACCAGTACCACCACCACCACCGTCTTCGCTGTCCACACACTCAACCACATCGTCGGAGAAAAGATTGTATTCGCCACCGGCCACTATTTGCGAATCGAGCGGACTGCCAACAATCTCGTACCCGGTCGGGGTCGTACTGAACGTCTCGATGATCGCTTCATCCCCGTCCGTGCCATGATGTGCGACCGAGTTCAGGGAAACCTCCGCGTCAACCAGCGTCTTATCGTTATCATCGTCGTAATCGAGCAACCGTTGTTGCTTCTCATCCGGGCTGCTGTCGATGACGACAATCTCCTCGACGCTGCTACTACTGCTACTGCTACCGCCACTGTTGTTATTGACCACCGCCGTTGTCGCTCCCAGTTGGCTCACTTGGCCCACCGGCTTCAAAGTGACCGCTCCCATCGTACCTGCCAGTGATTTCTGCACGATCGTGATACGGTTGCGGTGCTGAATGAAGGTGGCATTGGCACCGATGGTTTGCTGCTTGGTGGTCACTGCTTGTGGTCGCTGGCCGGAGGAAGTGCCCGCGCTCGTGCCAGCACCCGCTTGTTGCTGTTGTTGTTGTTGCTGCTGCTGTTGCTGTTGCTGCTGCTGCTGCTGTTTTTGCAGTTGCTTCTGTAGCTGTTGCTGCTGAAACTGAGCCATGGGATTTGCACGCTTGTTGCCCCTGGCATTACCCCACATTGGCGATCCGCCTCGTAGACCCAACTTTATGTAACCGAACGCTCCGAAGGGCAGAGGAAGTGGATTCGAAGGGTGATTTATCCCCCCACCACCACCACCACCACCGACGGCGGAATTGGTTGTGTAGCTACCATCGCCGGTCGGTAGAGACTGTTGTCGCATAAGTTGCTGCTGTTGTATTTGCTGTTGCTGTTGAACTTGCTGGACCTGCTGCTGCTGCTGTTGTTGTTGTTGTTGTTGCTGTTGCCCGTAATACATCATCGGACTTTGGGGCATCGGGGACGATGTAGGTGTGGATCCGCCACCTCCAATGCTTAGCAATGGCGAAGGTGGTTGCTGGTGAATTGGACTTTGCTTTGCGTAATTCATTTGTTGTTGCTGCTGTTGTGCCTGCTGTTGTTGTTGTTGCATTTGATGCATCTGCATTTGTTGCTGCTGCTGCTGTTGCATCATTTGCATTTGCTGCTGGTTTGGTTGCTGTTGCATCATTGTACTCGCACTACCCGCCGCTGCGTGTTGAGGTGACTGTTGTTGTTGCTGCTGCTGTTGCTGTTGTTGTTGCTGTTGCTGTTGCAAGATATGCTGCTGACGTTGCTGCTGAATCTGCTGAATGCGTTGCTGCTGCTGCATCAACTGTATGGTGCGGGCGTCCATGCCTTGCTGCGGTTGTTGCATCTGGTGTTGAGCAACGTTGCCACCACCCGGAGACATGATGGGCTGGGGGCTGCCGAGAGGCGAATTGTAGCCGCTTGCTGTGCCACTCGAACCAACCGGTTGCATTTGTTGGCGAGCGGCATTTGGGTTTTGCGCTATTAACTGCTGTTGTTGTTGTTGCAATTGTTGCTGCTGTTGTTGTTGTTGCAGTTGTTGTTGTTGTTGTTGTTGTTGCTGTTGCAGTTGTTGTTGTTGTTGTTGTTGTTGCAGTTGTTGTTGTTGCTGCTGCTGTTGTTGCAATTGAATGCTGTTTGCAACACGCATTCTAACGTTCGGATCGTTCGGTATAATTTGTGGGCGCACAAAGCGCGTTTGTTGTTGCTGCTGCTGCTGTTGCTGTTGTTGCTGTTGCTGTTGATTCATTATAGTGTTCTGCAGCATCATGCCTTGCTGTGTGTACTGATGGCCAGGGCTCGGTACCATGCGACCCGTTGCACCGACAAGCTGCTGCCCGCCTACGCGGTGCTGCGGGGAGGTCATTCTCGGTGCCGGCGATGTCAGTCGACCGGGTATCGATGGCGACGGCGATGGGCCACCCGTCGGTCCAGGGCTGAACGGATTCTCGTCAATCTGGGAATGTGGAGTACCGATACGCGGCGAAGGTTGCATCGTGCTGTACGGGGACATGGCACTGTTTGAGTTGGTGTGATTACCGCCCGGGCTTTGCAGGACCGAGTTAACGCTCGCTGGTCCGGGACTGTGTGACAGGAGCGGGCTGGGGGAATGCAGTGGACTTTGATTCGGCTGCAGGATAGGATTGCCTAGCGGAGACTGCACCGGAGGCTGATAGAGCGATCCTGGCTGCGAACTGGGTGACGGCGACATCAGAGGTGACGGTGGGGCAATCAGTGATTGAGCGGGAGAGCTGCCGGGTGGTGCCCCGACTGGCGTCGGAGTACTCGCCGCGGGTTTAGACGTCGGATGCTTCGTTTTGTAGTCCTGCAGTATAACGGAATGCTGCCGTTGCTGACGACGCGCATTTTCTAGTTGCTTCTGAATGATACCATGATCGGCGGTTATTTTCTGCAACTCTTTGGCATCGTTGTCCGTCAGTTCGTTGCCCTGCTTGCGCAAGTGGCGCTGCTTTGTGTTGAGCTGCTTTTTCACCTTGCGCAGTTTCACTATTTCCGTTTCGTAGTACTTCAGTTGGTTCGACAGCACCGTGTTCTGTTGGTTTAACCAATTTTCGTAATTGATCTGCAGCACGCGGTCCTGCTCGGTTGCGATGGTTTCCGGTGGTTGTGGCGGTTGGGGTTGCAAATTCGCCTGAAACAGTGGGATTGATTTGTTGGCCGAAGGATCGGTGGACGTTGCTGGCGAGGACACCGCTGTTGCTGCAGCACCGGTTTGTAAAGTGGTAGTTGTTTTCGCCATTTGACTGTTGGTTGCGATAGGCTGGGAAGATATTTGTCCTCCCAACACCGTACCGGCTCCTGCTGCTGCTGTTGTCTGGACCGGTGTCTGCGGACGCCAGTGGGTGTTCATTCTTTGTTGCTGTTGTTGCTGTTGTTGCTGCAGCATGAATTGTGTTCCGTTCGGCGATTGCATCTGAATCTGACCGTGCATCCCTGGTGGCGATTGAAGCTGCTGCTGCTGTTGGTTCTGATGTAGCTGGTTAACCACCATACCGGCGGACTGCTGTGGCCCACGTACAATGCCTTGCGGATTGTTCATCATACCATCGTACTGCTGCAACGAAATAGGCATTAGTAACATTTTTTTTGTTTTTTACAGGTTCCGATCAGACAACGGAACTTACCTGATCGGCCAACAAGTTAGCTGGCATTTCGCTGACTTGCTGCAGTTGATTAGCTTGCTCCCGCTTTTCCTGCTCAACCATGTCCTCCAGTAAAAGTCGTTGTTCCTGGGGTAAAAATAAGAAAAACAAATCGAAGCCGAGATTAGTGAAAATAAACGCCGGATCCTCTCCAGTACTACGGACACACGTTCTACTACGTTACGGTTCCAACACGCACACACATGATGCTCCATGTGTTTCCGGTGAGAAACAACTAAATAGGATCTAGAGGATTGTTTTCACAGGTAGTTCTGAAAAGTCTGAACCTTTTGCAACTCAGCTACGGAAGAACTAGAAGACGTACGTGACAACTGTTTGGCACATTCCATCGCAATTTTACTTTAGATGGTGTGTTTTACAGTTTAGAAAATATGTTTTTTACTTATCCAGGATTGGAAAAACAATCGTTTTGCTAGCACAGACAAAAGCACTTACAGCAGTAAGCTAGCTAGTCAGGTCAGGTGGAGGAACTAGCATTGAAAGGGCGCAGAGAAACAGTTCTATTTGAGTTTAGCTTGATGCGACGACGAAATGACGAACGGAAGGAAAAAAGCCAAGTGTTTTCGTTTGTGATTTGCGGCGTGCATAGTCTACGCTACGCTAAAATGCATGGCTTCCTACGAAAATGGGTACGATAGCAATCAATTCGCTCGTATTGATTACACTATATAGGTTTATGAATAAAAGAAATCTAGCGAACGAGCATGTGTCAATGGTGAGCTTGAAGAAATAGGACCGGTGTGTATAAAGTGACAGCCTCCGTACACGATGCGGCACGGTGAAGGTGCAGTTAATAGTTAGCAGTAAGTTATTGTTTCGGTGTACTTAAAGGTGCCGGTGCGGTACCCGGTGCGCCGGCGATTCTCTCACCTTTAGCAATAGCGAACGTCGCGAAGAAGGTGTTGGTAGTGTTGTGTTCGGTACACAGCAGTTATTATAATATTTCGCATACATCTGATGCTGACCAGTGTTCGAAGATGAAAAGAAGAATAAGTAAAACGTGATGGCGTAACACAGCTCAGATGAAAACAAACGTGGGTGTATGTGGCAGAGGTAAACCGAGCAATGGAAAGGCAAGTAAGGACCGATCAAAAAGGCGGCAGCAAGACAATTAACTGATGTGTAAAGGTTGGCTTTGTTTAGTAATAAATCCAGTGCTTGAATGAATAGTATAGCAGGGAGAACATGCCTCTGTCTGGCGTGCCAAAATAGATATTGGTTTGTTTTGTTTGTCGAAATATCGAATAGTGGCGCCCATAATTGCTCAGATTATTATACAGTTTTTTTGCAGTTCATGTAAACTACGCTTAAAGATGAGCGTAAAGTCTACAATGTTACTTAAGATTTATTTTATGCTGTCGAATTTATTTCACAAGTAATGCGAGTAATAATGTTTCTCTTTTTGCTAGGAAAGTAAAATGAAACAGACAACAATCTAGAAGAACAAGGGAATAGATTTTTCTTAATTCTGATTTAATTGTACTGTATTGTATTCAACCACAAACTTGAACTGCATTTAAAAGAGTAAACAATATTTTAATAATCAACCCGGTAGAACTGTGTGCGGATTGTAATCTGTAAGATACTCACTACCAACAACAATATCACATAGGTAATAGGCGATCGATTGCGCACAATAAGTTAACTTGAGCTGTACAAATTAGGATCGCGCTTTAAAATTGAACCATTTCCCACATCTAACAAAATTGCGAAATAAAAAAAACACGATTTCCTAACTTTAAACTTTTATAAAGCCAGACTCACCTGGATGGGAGCGGTTCCCAAGGGATTTGATTGGTTGCCCGGATACGGTGGCGGAGGCTCGGGATACGGCGGAGGTGGTGGCTGACCAACGGCAACCGGTACGCCACCCTGCTGTTGCTGCTGAGTTGCCTGTCCCTGAGCTTGTGGCTGAACATTCTGCAGCTGCTGGTGTTGCATGGCCATTTGCGTTTGGTTCTGTATACCACCTCCAACGACTCCAAGTTGCTGCTGCTGCGGCTGCTGAGATGGTTGCCCTTGTCCAGGCATATTGGTGACCGTCTGTATCATACGGTTGCCTTGCATCTGCTGTACAATGCGCGTCTGCTGCGGTTGGCCTGGTATAATGTTCTGCACGAATCCCGCACCCATTTGCTTCAATTGTTGCATTCTATGTTGCTGTTGGTTCATGAGACTGAAACAAAGACGGGAATATTCAGCAAGGTCCATTGACATACTCGTTATACGAATAACAGCGACTTACCCGGCCTTCATATTCACACCGCCAACAGTGCCATCCTTCGTTATCATCCTAGGTCCAAGCCCCATGGGATTGGAGCCAATTAAGACACCCTGTTGCATCTGGCGATTAAAAAGGGGGCTTTGAATATATGACCTTTTCTCTACCAATTTTGTTAATCGTTACCTGTTGTTGTGGTATTTGTGGATGCATCTGATGCATCTGGGATTGTCCCAACATGTTCGGGCGGATTGCTTTCATTTGAGCACCGCCCGGAAGTTGCTGCATTTGTTGCTGTTGAACCGGACCCGACCCGATTAGCTGTTGTTGGGCGAACTGCTGTTGGTGTTGTGGTTGCATTGTCGTCTGCTGCTGCGCTTGTTGCATCATCTGTTGCCCTTGCACTGGCATAAATTGACCAGGTTGCATCGTGTTTTGAGCCGTCACTACGGTATTTCCCATGTTCGACATCAAAGTTTCGTTGCCAGCCGACGGTCTACCAACGTTTGCAGCGGATGTTGGTTTGTTCTGTTGCTCCACCATGCCATCACCTGCAGTGTCCGATTGCAGCTTTTGCTTGCTCTTGGCATCGGATTCCTTGTTTTCGTCGTCGAGTTCCAGACTGTCGAGCAGGTTCGACTTTTCACCGTCCGTCGTGTCGAGCTCGGGATCCGCGTACTCGAGAATGTTGAAATCCTCCCCCATTTCCGCCGTCAGCGAATTGAGCAGATCGGCATCATCATCGCCCAGCTCACCAAGCAAGTCGCCGACCCCTTCTACCTCACCCATACCCGTGTTATCCTCTTGTTCCAGTTTCTCCAGCTCGGCGCTAACGCTGTCCGGAATTTCTGACGACCCATCCGATTGTCCAGAACCAGATGCCGAAGTTTGCTGCTGCATTTGCTGCGAATGCTGTTGTTGTTGTTGCTGCTGCTGCTGCTGCTGCTGTTGTTGCTGCTGCTGCTGCATTTGCTGTTGTGTCGTTCTCGGAGAGGAGGTAACAACATGAGCGTCACCCTCACCCGCCAAGCGTTGGGCTAGAAGCGCAATGTTCTGTTGGTCGGTTTGTGAAGGGGTGAGTACTTGTTGTTGTTGTGGTTGTTGTTGCTGCTGCTGCTGATGTTGTTGCGTGATCATTTGTTGTTGCTGAGCATGCACCAACTGCCCCGTGGGGGAGACAAACTGTGTTCCATCGGGGGCCGTGGATCCATTTGGTCCGATAATTTGCATGCGTTGCCGCAGTATCTGTCCTGATTGTTGTTGCTGCTGCGGTTGCATCATTCCCTGCTGCTGTGCTATAAGCATCTGATTTGGGCCGGCAGTGCGGACAATTTGCTGTCGAACGAGTATCTGATTGTTGGCTCCCACGACGATATTACCGATATTACCGGTCGGTCTTATCATCGTTCCCGGCATACGCGGCCTAGCCATCATGTTCGGTGGCAATGGCTGTCGGAACGTTCCCAAGTCGGTGGGGCTCGAAGGCATTGGGCCTTGACTCTGTACTCCTTGCATTATTCCGACCTGTTGCTGCTGCTGCTGTTGAAGTTGCACCAGTTGGTGCTGTTGTTGTTGCGTCATTTGGGATTGCTGCTGCTGTTGTTGTTGCACTTGGGCAGCCTGTTGTTGTTGTTGTTGCAGTTGGGATTGCTGCTGGTGCAATTGTTGTTGCTGTTGCTGTTGCTGTTGCTGCTGTTCGTCTATAAACCCTCCCGGCGACTGCACGGCTTGAGGAGACTGTTGGGCAACCGATTGCTGCATCAAACCAACGCCACTCGCCGTTCCACCAGGAACATTGCCCATCTGACTACCGGATGGTGGATTCGGTGCAGGCAGTTGTTGCCGTTGCAATAGATCGCGCAGCTGCCGATTTCCTTCCTGCGGTGACTGGGCGAATCCATCGGAGCGGGGCGAGGTGAAGGGCGAGCCTTGCATCGGACCAAACAGGTCACCGGGACGTGCGTAAACCGTCGGTCTGGAAGTGCCCGACGAAAACTGAGGCCTCGGTGTGCCTGGTGCACCCGCGTACCCGCTAGCATCCATCGTGTTCATGCGCATACCGCCTGGAACAACGTTCGGTCCCATCTGTGGTCCCGAGTAGGCGGGACTTCTGTTGGCAGCTGCCACTGGGCTTTGGTGTCCCATGGATCGGGGAGTTTGCGGTGAATGGTGGACGGCGTATCCATCCGATCCAAGGCCTTCGGAAGGAGGCCGCACGAACGGATCCATGCCGGAGTGCTGACTCACGGGAGACTCCGGCATAACATCGTGTGGAGACTGTGGCTGTTGCGACTGTGGTGAAAACGGACTCAGTGGCATTCGATTGCCCTGGCCAACCGGACCGGGCAGCTGGCGCTGTTGTTGCATCGGTCCAGGAAGCCCTCTAGCTGGCATACCCATTGGATGCTGAAAGCTACCGGACACGGGACTCGAGGGGGCATTCATTCCCATACTGCCGCCGACCGATGGAGGCATGCGGCTTTTGTTGACGGGAGAAACAAAAGGACCTCTTGAATTGGGCGAGGGGCTTGCCATTGGACTCATTCCCGGTCCCACATCGGTCGTTACTTGCAGTTGCATTGTTGGATCTGTGAACAAAAATTTGAGTAGTAAAAAAATGGAGGAATTTTAATGAACTTATCTTTAAATCTGAATTATTTAAGCTCTACAACATACCTTGCATTCGTTGCTCTGGCAATAGCAAATGCTGCTGCGATTGCTGCTCCCGAGCGCGTTGCTGCTGCAATTGCTTCCATTGACGTTCCTGTTCAGCCTCGCGCATGCTTTTCTGTTGCGCATTTATTTTGTCCTGATCCTGGTGGACGGAAAATGAAGCATTCGCGCAATTGGGTAGTAAAGCAAAAGAAAGAAAGAAAAAAGATAGATTTACTTGAATCGTTCTACTTTTGCGGTGTGCGCTTTTTAGTGCCATATATGCAGTCGAAAGGAAGCAAATAAAGAAAACAACTAGCTATCGTAACCATCGAAAGGATATATCTGAAGTAGACAAATGATAAAACAATGCCATCAATAGAGTATATTCTCAGACCATTATATTCAAGCTAGAAACTACTGCTGCTATAAGCATTTACGTTTGTTATCCGAAAGTTCACATTAATGGTGCAAGCTCTGCTTGCCGCTTGCATACACCTTATTGATTTGATTGTTTGCACCATTGAACTGAATCGTCACTCAAACGAGCTACACAGAGAAATTAATATATCGAAATATTAACAAAACTTTCAACAGTAAATAGTTAAGTGGAAGTTATTAACATCCAGGGGACGTGCAAAAGGTGCAAATATCAAATTATATCCATTACATGACAACAATAGTAGAAAACAAACAATTGAGCGAGAATGACGTGAAATCAATTTTGATTATCTGTGCAGGTCAATGGTAACTGTAACTTTTGTAAATGGGATTAAAATGGGAATTGAAAGGATTTACATTGAAACAGATGATTATTGAGTAAAACACATAAAGCAAAAGTTAAACATGAGTGAACGATGAAATAATGATTTTTGTTATTTACAATCATGAAAAAGAAGTACAAAATACATACAGAATACTTTAAAAAATGAAAAAATATTATGATAGCGAAAAATAAAGCGTTTACATCAAAAACAGATAACATGCGTTAGATGGGCATATACTATCCGCGAAACGCGAAATTTCGTATATTGTTAAGGTTCCAGAAATCATCGAACAAACATTGGATCTAAGTCGAACAAACATTGGAGCTAAGCTTTGAAGCCCAAACATAAAACATGCAATACGAATTGTGCAAAAACATAAAATGGCCACAACCAAAAATAGCGTGTCCACGGATTTCGTCAACTACCGAGCAAGATTTTTTTGGGAAACAAAAATCAAAACAGCTTTCCACCAAAATATCAATAGTCGAATAAGTGGTTTCGATAAAATTTAGAGGAATAAGCAAATTAATATTTTAAGAAAAACACGAAAATATGGTTGAAAATGTTCAAAAATACTGCTGAATTTGAATTAAGACAAAAAAAGGTCAATGTAAAACAATTCCTATCTGCCAACAGCTAGCGCACTGTAAAATACAATCAAATCTAGCAAAACAAAAATACACTCCGCGAGAAAAAGTAAAGAAAAACTGGAAAACACAGCGCAATGTTTTATAAAAATGTACCAAAGACAAAATCGATACGATCGTTTTCTAGCAGCAAGTTGGCAAATTCAAACAAAACTAAATAGAATGGTAGTAGAAGAAAAACAAAACATTCGCTTTACGTTTTCTATCGATTAAGATTCTCACCGTTTCGGGTGCGGTAGTAGTAGTAGTAGTAGTGGTAGTAGTAGGAGCAGAATGGATACTAGCATTACTAGTTGTGGTAGTACTTGTGTTGGTAGCAGTAGTAGTAGAAGTGATGGTGGTGGAGGTAGAAACAATACTGGTCACAGTACTAGTAGCACTTAGCAAACAGGGACTATTGGTGTTGGTAGTGGTGGTGGTGGTAGTGTTGGTGGTGATGGTAGTAGTGGTTGTTATGGTGGTGGTAGGGTAGGTGGTGGTTGTGGCGATGGTGTTAGCCCTATCTGAGTATGAGGGTGTAACGGCGGCACTAGTAGCATGATCACTAGGGATAACATTCGGGAGGCAACCGTTGGTAGTGCCTCCATCGACACCCGAATTTGGGCTGCCCACGTTGGAGCCATTTAGCGCCACCGTGTCACTGCTACCACCGTCGGGTTTCGTTAGAGAGGATGCGTTTTTAGTTGCCGACGTCTGGTTACCCGTCGTGTCGTGTTTTGCCTCCACTCCTCCCGGCATTGTTGACGAGAGCACCGTAAAATGCGGAGACTGCGGTGCGCTGACACTTTTTCCGGCGGCAGGGACCATCATCTCGTACGTTCCGACGCCATCGAGGGATGGAAGCGTACGCATAATTTCGCAGGGGGTTAGTACGCGGATTTGCTGATCATTTAGGTTCATCATTGTTACAGAAGGAGTGACACCAGTGTTAAGCACCGATGGTGTCCGTGGCCTTTGTGGGCTACCGAGCTGTTGCGGGCTCTGGTGGCCTAATAACTGGTGTCCCGCCGTGGTTATAAGTATTTTTTGGGACCCATCTGGACCGACGTTGATGATCTTATTGACATTCGCTGGACGTGAATGTTGTGGTTGCTGCTGCTGCTGCTGCTGTTGAGTCTGTAAACTTTGTTGTTGGGCGGCAATTTTGTTGATTGTTTGCAGCGAAGCGGCCAAAATAGGGGATTGAATCGCACCCCCGCTACCACCACCAGCAGTAGTCGCGGCTGCGACGGTATTGCCGAGGATATTGAAGCTCTGTGGCAGAAACGTCGGTCGTATATGCGCGTATCCTGGCCGTAGCACGGCACTGGAATTGGTATTGAAGTTCCCGTTCGGGTTCACGGTCACATTCGGTGCCGGACCGTTCCGTGGGCCGAACTGATGATGGTGATGATGGTGCACGGTAAAGTGCGGCGAGCTAACGTTCGACGCGATCACGTTGGGCACGAAGATGTTCGCCCTGCCATTGCCTATCGCGAGTGTCTTCATAACGTGGGTCGGTGGAATCGATTGGTTGACGAGAACGTTTACACTACCCGGCGCATGGTGGTGAGGATGATCGGTTCCCGGCTGCTGGTATGGCGGTTGTCTTTGCGTGACCGGTATCGTAGTTTGCGGTACTGTAGCGGCAGGACTTGCCGTCTGTCCCATGGCGGTTAAGCTGGAGAGATTGATAAACGTGTTGGCAATGTTGGCGGCAACGACCAAGTTCGCTTTCGTGCCCCCCGTCCCAGTCCCCGCAGGAACCGACGATGCTTGCGGCGAGTCGACCTGTGAAGGCTGCTGGTCCACAGCGCTGGCACTAGGGGGCCTTACGATCAGATTCGAGGTAGCATTGTCGCTTATCGATAGCAGAGGATTTAGGAGTGTCCGCCGCTGACTAGCCTCGCTAATGGACGCCGACGCGTTGCCAGTGTTTCGGTCAGTACTACTACTAGTGGTTGCTGCTGCCGCCGTCGTGGTGATTGTAGTGTTTTTGAGTGTTTCGCTACGAGTGGTGGTGTGAGTGTTGGATATGTGTGGCTTACTACCGTCACCATTAACTGAATCTATTGATGCATTCGTGTTAGTATCGTTAGAGGAAGAAGGCGTGGTATTACTATCGCGAATGGCACTAAAAACATGATTAGTATTGGAAGCGGCGGCACCGAGCTCGTCTAAGCTGTTGTTGCCATCGTCCATAGAATTTCCTTGCACCTCAAGTAGCGGCTGCGGCTGTAGTGTGCTGTGCAGCAGGTGCTGTTGCTGCTGCTGGTGCTGCATTGGTGGAACCGATGGCTGCTGCTGTCTCACCATCGGTTGCTGGAGCTGCTGCTGAAGCTGCTGTGACTGTTGCTGCGGCTGCTGAGGCTGCTGCTGCTGCTGCTGCTGTGGCTGATGAGATCCGAGATGATGTTGTACCAAACCGCCAGCCACCGTTTGGTCCGACCCCATTAACATGGAACCCGTTTCCGTGGTTAGCGATCCCGATATGTTCGATGATGAGGAGCAAGAGGGAGAAGATGCAGACGAGGGACCGACAATGTTCATCATACCAGAACTATTGCTATTGCCATCTTTGGGTGATAACTGTGGTACCTGAATCGATTTGGGGGGATATGGGGAAGTGTTGCAAATATATATGAACCATAACCGATTTTTTTACTTTTTCTTCTTCGTTCTCTTCTGTTTACGAGCGTTACGAACAAACATACATACGAACGGACGGACGTATGGACGAACGCACGAACGCACGAATAACGTACGAACAAACAAACAAACAAACAAACAACAAAAGAAACATAAAAATACATGGTGCTTCCGAGAAGACAGAGAGAGTGACGAATCGTGGCTCACAGGGAAGCCTCTCTTTACTAGGCCAGCGGAGGCATGGACAATATCTTGACGGTCACGAAACATTCGACTTTGGCTCTGTATATACCAGGTGAATCTGTATAAACATTTCTTATAGGCAAAGTTCAAGCACAAGCGTCTTATTTCAGTATCGATGGACGTGATCTTCGCTCGAAAAATAAGACGAGCTGGAGTTTGTTTCCCTACGACGAACTATTGCATTCAGGTGGATGCATGGTACCGCCGGATAATGCAAAGGAAAGTGAAGGGAACCATATGAATTTGCACCTGCATGAAACCGGATGTTAATTGAAGGTAGCATCATACGAATGGAGTGAGTGATTGTACAACATACAATAAAACGGTGACAGTAAACGGTAACGGTAACTCTACCCTCTATGGTGATTGATAGCGCGATACTAAATGGACGAGAGAGCATGTACAATTGTCTAAAAAAGTAGTTTCTATCGTTGCCGAAGGGATAAAACAATGTTCAATCGCATGTTAGTCACACAACACGTATGGAGTTGCTAGCTATAAATGAGTCAGTGTATGAGGAATGTGGATTTGAATTTAATAACAAATGAATGATTTTCAACTGAAAGTCACACGATAAAATAGCTTTAAATATTCCGAAGTAACCAAAAAAATGACGAAAATGCAATCAAAATTGGGCAAGTGTGAGTCGTATTTATTTAAAGCTATTTTTCGTGCAACCATTTAGTAACAGACAAAACGTGAGTGGTGTATGAAAACCGAAATATCGAAATGACACGAAAACAAACAGTGCCCGAGTGTGCGACTGGAAAGGTTGTTTGGTTGGTTGATTCGTTTTTGCTACGCGCTAAAAACACATCTGGTTGGCATTGCTTTGGTCATGGCGGAAAAGCAGCCACACCACGACATGGTTGCTGTGGTTCAAATGTTCTTTTCGAAGTTGCAATTCAACTGTAAACTCTCTGACCAACTACGTTTGCAAACGATGTATAGTAATAGGACATTGTTGTTTGGTTGATATTTGATGGATTTTGGTTTTTTCTCGGTAAAAACAAAACGTTTTTAAAGAACAGAAAATGTAACTCGTAAAATTTAAAATAAAATAAAAATAGTGTGACCGATAAGTATGACCGGCACGATCGGTAAATACCTGTTGCGTTTTCTTCATCTTGCTAGCCGAACGGTTGTCTCGCGCGTGCTGCAGGAAGGGTTGCTTGTCTTCGTTCGACAGCAGCCGCCACCGTTTGCTGATCTGCTTCCAGCGTTCGTTCCAGTTCGGGAACTCCGTCTTCAGCTCGGGGTGGCGCATGTTACAGTACAGAACCGAGGAAATGGTGGCCATATCGCCGAGCACTAAAATTGGTGGAGAAGTAAAGCAGGTCCAATGCATTAGCAATCCGAAATAACACACACACACACACATATATATAACACGAAAATGGGGGCCAGCCAGCCAGCAGTAGTCCTACGCTAGTCAGATGGGCTGTAAACTCACTTTCGTCTTTGCGCATCTTCTCGGACAGCTTTTGCGCACTCTTCATATTGGTTTCGTCCAGCGTACCGACCATTTCACCGGTAGCAGACGCTGCTGCGGTACCCGGCGGGAGGGTTGTGGTCCTGGCTAACGTCCCCGGCGAAGTATCGATTGGTCCGGCACCCGCCACCAGCGGAATATTTTGATTCTGCCACTGGCCTGATTGTTGCATCGGTGGTTGCGATGTGACCGTAACCGGCGACTGACATTGGGACGGATCCTGGTATCCACCCATCATGGCTCTGCACACACCGCACGGAATGCGTAAATGATGAAAAAAAAGAAAAATGTCAGACGTAGCGGCAATCATGGTCGCTAGAACTACAATGTGAACATAATTTGGAAGGAATGGAAGTGACGATGGGTGGTGCCAAGTTCGATTTGTCGCGAACGGAGAGAGAGCGAGAACGAGGTCTCGGAACGTGCAACTGATGCAGGTGGATTTGATTTCTATTGCCTGTTAAAAGAACACTTAGGCCGCCTGAAATGTGTTTCTGGCGCTGTTAGCAAGGGTGCGGCCACACACACACAACGATACAAGCATTATCTACTTTGCATTCGAAGGTCTATAGTGTGCATACACTAGTAACACGTGTGATGAGTGAGCAAAAAATCGAAATCACAACTTTCCATCCTTCTCCATTCCTACCTTTGCGAAAGGAAGTCATTAGAATAATACCCTCGGTTCATATGTTGCTGCTGTTGGTTTACGTCCGGCGGTATAGAACTGCTGACTGTTATAGGTATTTGTTGCTGCTGTTGCTGCTGCTGTGCTTGGGAAGGCATCATTGTGTAAGTATTCGGCATGCCTTGCTGCTGTTGTTGCTGTAGCGGCTGCTGCTGTTGCTGGGGTGGAGTTTGTTGCGGGGGTCCATTTGGTCCCAGATTCGGGCCCTGCATCATGCCTGTTGGCATGACACCAATTGTCCCCGGTTGCTGCTGCTGCTGCTGTTGCTGGTTCAACATAATTTGACCACCCATTATGTTGGACTGTCCGTGGACGGATTGTGGAATGTGTGTCGGAGCCATACCACCCATGGCGTTCGTCATCTGCGGCGATGGATTCGGCTGCATTCCCATGCTGCCACCTGTTGCAGCGGCATGCGCTTGTTCGTTCAGCATCACCTGTTGCCCGGTCATGCCGGCAGATTGAACGGACTGCGTCAAAACCATACCCGCCGGCAGTTGACGATGCTGCTGCGCTTGTTGTTGTTGTACTTGCAGCTGTGGTTGCTGTGATGGGTTATGTAAGTGCGTAGGATGCTCTTGCAGCGGCTGTTGCTGTGAGGATTGCTGCATCATTGGTTGCACAGCGCCCGGTGCGATGTAACGTGTGTTCACGGCTTTCTTTGTTACGTCGGTGCTATGCGATGGCGTCGAGGTGTTGGACGTATAGGGTGTCATGGAACCCGCAAGCATTGACTCCTGAGATTCCTGCAAAGATCGAATATAAACGATCCCGTTAAATATCCATCAAGCAGTTTATGTTAAAATCAAGATCGGAAAACAGAGATGTCGATGCAAAGCTTTTGCGCCGCCATTGTTTTGATAGTTTTTTTTTTTTAAATTACTCACTAACATATTTGGATTAGGGGTAGACGGGGTAATACGCACCCCGTAAGGAAAACTCTTGAATTTTCAATTAACTTGGCTAAGGATTGTTGATTTTATCAATTCATTTGGTTCATAGGGAGTTTTTGCCTTTTTTGCTAAAAAGTCATGAATTTTTCAATTTAAAAAAAGTGCGATTTTTGATCGACTATTTCTGGATGGGGGCAAAACGCACCTGTCTTGGGGTAAAATGCTCCAAAAGGGGTAATACGCACCAAACGAAAAGAAAATTACAAATTACCGGTTCGAACCGGTAATTCCTCACTTCCAACCTTCCTCCAGAACATATACCAAACTCCTCAATTGCTTGAACAGTTTGTGAATATACTAAATTTTCATTTTCACACAAACTTTTCAGGCCGCTAATGAAAGGCAATGGGGGTGCCCATGGCGCAGTGGTAGCGCAAGAAAAACACCACGCCGTAGGTGTGGGATCGAATCCCGAGTCTGGCACCCCCCGGTATTACGAACGGCTGACCACCGGTCTATGATATTACCGTCCTCGGTCACAGTAACTCTCTACGGAGAGAGGCCTTGTCCCACTTGGGGATGTTGAGCCACATAAGAAGAAGAATGAAAGGCAACCAAACTAACTATCAAGAAAATTCCTACGGTTTCTGGTGCATTGAACGGAACGCTGCGTAAGTCTTTTTTCACCGATCTTGGTAAAAAGCTTTCCAATTATGCAGTATATTCTACGTAAAATAGGATCATCGATTGCGGAGAAAACAAATGTTTCTCGCAGATTGAAAGGGTTTCAAAAAGTCTCTTTATACTCTTAACCTCTATACAAGAATTTTTTAAACTAAATCAAAAGTTATCAAATTTAAAATTAAAGGTAAATGTTGTTAAAATATGTTTTTTCGTTTTTTCTATTGCATTTAGTTTACTCTACCTGCGATTCGTCTGTGAGGACCGTTTTGAAGATTTCCTCCACCACTTTGCTGTCCATTTGACCGAAATTGGCCAGATCGAAGTGCGGGCTCAATATATCCAGCTCGTCCTTTGAAGCCTTTGCAAGCGATTCGCCAAGCTCGGTCCCGGTGGTGAGATCATCGAATGCGCTGGAGTTTTTCGTGAGCTCGTCGTCGTTCATTATTTGGCTTACGAACTCTTCCTCGTTAAAGTCCGTCGGCAGGCCGAGAACATCCTTCAGCGCCTCCGTGTCGCTGTTGTCGTCTTCCTCCATTTTAGTTGGACCTCCGACGGACGTTGCACTACCGGGAGCAGCAGAGCCACTACTAGCACAACCAGCCACAACATTTGCCGCCCCATTGGAAGACATATTAGTGGCCACGGTCGATGAAGCTACGTTTCCGCCTTCCGTTGTCGATGGATGTACCTGTGCCGCAGCGGAAGGTGTGCGCCTACCGCCGCCCTGCTGTTTCGTAGGCTGACCTGCGATTGGTTGATTTTTAACCAGCTGGCCGGCGGTGCTCGGAACAGCCAAAACACCGGCGCTTTGTTCGTTGGACATTTGGTTGTTGATCTCTTCCTCCTTCGTCTTGACAGCCTCGAACAGTTTCAACTCTTCCGCCGACAGCTTAACCGTTTTGTCATCCGACACGTCGCTCTTCACGTCGTCATCGCTGGCCACGAAGTCGAATGTGGGCATGCTGGCGCTCAAAAGCGACCGACCGAAGAACGCATCCTGCAGGATGTTGGGATAGATTTCGATCAGCTTACTTTTCGGCTTGCGCCGAATGGGCTTCTTCTTTGGTTTTGTCGCCCCACCGGTGGCGCCGTCCTCGTCCAGGGCGCCATCGACCAGATCCTCGTCGTCCTTGCCGTCTTTGGTGCGCACGCCCCTGTTGCGCACGAAGAAACCTCCGATGCCTAGTTTTTGCAGGTTACGCTGCCGTTTCTTACGCAGCACCACCGTGCCACTTTCGGTGGTAAACAGGGCGAACCCTTCGGGCGGCGTCGGATCGTTCCACACCATACCGTCCTTGTAGATTTCGGCCTCCTCCTTCGGATCGAGCGGTTCAAGACCTTCGAGGGAATTGTCGTGGCTGCTGCCGGCCACCACCGACTCGATGGCTGCCAGAATGGCGGCGTCCTTGCCCGGTGCCGGCGGCGGCTCCGCCGGAAGCTTCGGTTTCCGTTTCCCTCGCTTGCCAAACTCGGCCTGCAGTGCCTTTATCTGGTGCAGTCCGTGTTCGCTCAAGCACACGCCATCGAGATAGTGGTTACCCTCGAGAGCGAGCGGAACGATCCTTTCCTCCAGCTTCGAGGCCGACTTAGGCGTCGGTACCGGTGGAATCGGTGCGATCGTCACCGACGGAAACCGGCGCTTGGGCACCAGATGGGGTGGTGGCTGATCTCCCGGCCGACAGAGGAGACAGTTGTAGCCCTCCTCGGCGCAACGTTCCGCTTCGGCTTCGTTCTTGATCTGATCACAGGCACTGTGCAGCCACCGTTCGCACTGATGGCACTGGATGATAAGTTCCCCGTCCGCGTAACCCTCGTTGCATGACGGGCAGTTGGACTGACTAGCGCAGGGGCCACACTCGGTGTAGCTGTTCATCCAGCTGCAGTTGTACCCGGGACTGTTGGTGCCGCACTTCAGACACATGGCGCACCATTTGCACTTCCACGTGCCTTGCGGAACGTGCTCCAACGGTGGGTCCATGCAGTAGATGTGGTACGAAATGTCGCAATCATCGCACAGAATCAACCGGGCTTCGTCGTTCCGCTGGCCGCAACCCTCGCATATCGTACAGTCAAGGCAGCGCCAGCCCTTTTGCAGTATCACCTTCGTTACCTTAACGTTCGTACAGTACGGATGGTAGCACTGGCCGCACTGGGTACATGCGATTAGGCAACCCTCCTGGTCCGTTCCAATGGCACCGCACATCACACAGATGTCCTGTGTGAGGACAAATTTATCCTTTGCCGAACACAAAACCAGCCGGTTCTCGCCACCCGGTTCTTCCTCGCTTGATTTCGTCGTCGCCACAAGGTCGGCAGTCGGACGTTGCAGGCCGAGCCCGGGTACACCGAAAATCCCGCGCATCTTCGCCTTTGATCCGCGCTTCCGTGTGATGTCTGCCAGGCGGTTCTTTTTCTGAAACCCTTTTCCGATGCCCTTTGGCCGATTGTTGCCCAAGACTCCGCTGAGCGTTAGGCCAAGCCGCTTCTTTGCGATCTTGCTCGCTACATACGGCTTTCCCTTGCCGAGACCTACGTCGGACGTGCCGGACCGTTCGAAACGCTCCCGAATGCTATCACGACCGGCTTCGCTACCAGCACCGCAGCTGTCCACCTCCATCGCGTCGTCGTTTAGACTGTCCTGCGACAAGGACATGCTGTCGTCATCGACACTGCCACTGCTGCGACGTAGTGCCGCCGCCAGCCGCCCATTGTGCAGGACCGTTTTGCACGGAGCGCACAAATACTCGTACTCCGGGTTGGCCTCCTTTCGGCTGTGGTAGGTCGACAGGTCGGCATCCGGATCGCAGGTACTGTGGACAAACTTGTAGCACACGCTACACTTAACCATCTCCCGGTGAGCGGCGGCCCGGTACGCCCGATGGCAGATCGGGCAGGAGAATCCCTTGTTGCGCTGCTGATAGCACGAGTCGCAGACGGTGTAGTGCGAATGCCATCGGGACGACGCACCGGCACCCGGCGTACGCGCACCACAGTCCGAGCACACCCGACAGCAGCGGCACTTCCAGCCGAGCTTCGGTATCGAGGTCATGATCGGTCGCAGGCAGCTCGCGTGGTATATCTTATCACACAGCTCGCACGCCACCGAGCGGCCCTCGGAGGAGTCAGGTACGCGACAGATTTGACACTTCTTGCACGAATTGCACTGCCAGCCGGTGCGCACACCCGGCAACTGGGCCAACCCAACGCACGTGCCGTGGTAATGGTCGCCGCAGATCGAACACATCACCAGGTTTCCGACATCGCCGAGCGCTGAGCACTGCCGGCAGTTGATGTCCTCCGCACACACTAAAGGCACTTGTCCGAGATGCTCCTTGCAGAAGATGTTGTACGTCTGGATGACCTGGAACCCACCGGAGGCGGCCACGCACGGAAAGTGATACCACTTGGGGCAGGACATCTGAAACATCAACGAGAATGGAAAAGCTTAGTCAATCTTTTTCTTCCGACTTGCTGCTGTACATTATTCGGAATCATATGTCTGAGTCGAGAATCAACACTTATGGGCTGGGGTAATATGCACACCTGAGGCAAAACACAGCTTTTTCGTTTTTTTTATGAAAAACGTGTTTTAGTTGCGAAAAAAGGGGTCACCCTGTAAGAGCGAACAAAAATATGGTCAACTTGTAAGTTTAACAGTTCTAAATCAAAGTTCTGTTAACACGCGAAATAAAAATACAAATATCACCATTTCGCACAGGACAGGTTCTGACGTAATTTGTCCGATGACGTGATGTCCGGAAAGAAATAAAAACCGCAAAAAACCGTTTTCTTAATTAGAAATAGAATTTTAAAGCGTAACCGGTAACGCCGGTTAGAAAATCGGCCCATGACCTCGACGGCGTAACTTCGAATCCCAACCGAGGCCTGACACTCTCCTGTACGACAGGAGTAACTATCTACGCCTTCTTCTTCTTCTTCTTATTAATTGGCTCAACATCCCCAAGTGGGAACTAGGCCTCTCTCCATCAAGAGTTTCTATGACCGAAAGAAGTTAAAATTGTAGAGCGTTGGTCAGCCGATCGTAATACCGGAGATGCCAGATTCGGAATTCGGCACCATGGGAACCTCCTTGTCTACGGGACTATCTACCTACATAGAAAAAAAAGTCTTGTAAGCTCTTATTGGGCAGTCATAACCAAGAGGTCGTTACGCCAACAAGAAGTTACTAGATTGAGCCTCTATGAACCAAAATAGCCGATAAAATCAACAATCACTCGTGAAGTTCATTGAAAATTCATTAGTTTTCCTTAAGTGGTTCCATGAACCCCTATGATCTCGAAAAATTCGAATAGTAGAATTTCAATAGCAACACCACTGGATCTACAGGCATTCGCCAGTCATCAAACACACCATTATGTACGTTGCTTGAGAAGCTTGTACTTTATGACTGACTGACAGAGTGAGTGAAATTATTCCGGTATTATCACAGAACGAACCTAATTTATGGTGTATATTAGATGCATGCAAAATCGTACAGCGTTGCGATGCGAAACATTATGATCTTTTTTAACGTTTAACCTATGGAACAACATTATGTTAAACCGGTATATTTTTAATTGATTTACGAAGCAATGAGTGTTAGGTGAGTAGAGACAAGATGGGTAATTTGCTATATGATGTCTGAAACATACCTTGCACGATAAGCTTGCACCATAATGTGCACAGAAGTGGCATCTTCTGCTAAGGCTCTGCACCACCACCACTTCCAGATTGCTGAGCGTCCCACTGACCGGATCGCGGCCGACCCCGTACGACCAGAGCGCACACGAACGATGAATGTAGAAGTATCCGCCATCGCTGATGGAACTGTCGATCACCTCCAGATGGCCGATCTTTTCTAGCTCGTCCGTATATTCGGCGTTCGCAATGGGATTCCTAGGAAAAGCGGAAAGGGAGAGCGTTTTTATTTAGTAATTTGATTCGATTGGTTGTGAGCATCTTTTTCGGGTGTATTACTTACTTGCACTTATTCGATCCTTTCTGGCGCTTGCTGCCCCCAAACTGTGGCGGCCCTAGACCGGATGCTTTGGGACTTTTGTCGCCAAAGATATCCCCCAGGGCTCCCGACGGGTCCGCTATGCCCAGCCCGGACGCCACCGCCTTCTCGTCCTGCGACAGCGCGGAAGCTATCTGGTCGGCGGCCAGCGTCATCTCGATGCGCAACATCTCACCCTGGCCGAGCTGGCTGCGCTCCCCCAGATTGCACAGGATGCACACCTTGCCGGGGTACTTTTCCGGAAAGTACGGCATCTCGTCCGGTGCCGGCATGAGGAGCGCCGGGTCAGCGTCGATCTCGGCGGTGGGCGTGGACGCGACGGAACTATTTGCCGTGCCACCACCGAGGGTACCACCGTCGTCGTTTGGCGATGAAAGTAGCGATCCGAACCCACCGGTCACCCCGGGTGGTGAGGAGAGCGGAGCGGCAAGGGTGCTTGAGGGAGGGCTGCGCGCGTTGGCCATTGCCGCCGAAGGATTGGTGGTGGAATCGTTTAGTGAAATGACAGCTAGCTCCGCTTTCCTTTTAGGAATACCACCACGAACAACATTAGTATTTTTATATCTAAAAAGCAGTGGAAACGGGGATCTTGGGCTAGTTAGGAGGTACGGTCATCGATATGGTACGCGGGCCGATTCAGCCTTCTACGCTACACGGTTGTGGTGAGAGAGAAACGGTTGAATAAGCCACATCTACTTTACCTTTTAACGATCTTGCTCTCCGACGACGGTGAGGAACCACCGACGCCGACGGACGCGGATGTGGTCCCCGAGGCAGCAGTAGCAGCTATACCGGCGCCTCCGCTCACTTTTACCATCGTCGCCGTCGTCGCCGCCGTCGTCGTCGTCGTCGTGCCGCCGCTAGCGAAGCTCGAAGACGAACCGCCGCTACCGGACGACATCTTTAGCAGTGGAATGAAATCTTTCTTCGGACGTCCCGGGCCGCGCCGTAGGGCCGCTGCTGATGGCTTGCCACCGCCCAGTCCGTAGCGTACACCGATCGATGACGCCGGTGAAGGCACGGAGGACGATGGAGACGAAGAGGACGGAGATGACGATGAAGAGGACGACGAGGACGAACCGTGTCCGCCACCGCCGCTCGCTGTGGTGACAACCGCCGGGCTGCCTAGGATGATCGTTTTGATGGTAAGCTTCTGTGTAGGCCTCTGTTGCTGCTGCTGCTGCTGCTGACTGGCCGAACTCGACGCTACCGTACGGATGGTCGACGCTTCTACTGTCGCCGCTCTGATCCCGACCGACGACGCTGCCGGCTGCTCCTCTAGATTGGCCGATAGCGCGAGGGAGTCCTCTATCGGCGACGATTGGCACGAGATCGGCGTTGTCGTCGGATCAAGGATGGCATCTGCGACCGGTGGCGATAGTGTCGATCGGGCGAGGTGTTGTTGTTGTTGTTGTTGTTTATGTTATCGCGCGCAAATTGTGAATGATGTGGAGGAAGCCGGAAGTAAAAGTGATGATGATATTTGATTGCAGATGTCTTCAACCAGTACGATTAGGGGGAGGAGGCGGAGAGCGATAGGGAGAGAGCGAGCGTGCGGTAGGTGGGATTTCACACGGGATCAACAAATGCTTACTCGATCCGAGATCAGTCAATAGACAAAACGGTCAAATCAATGCCTACAAAACTCTCGCCTCCGGGAGAAGGCGTGGTTGGTTGATGGTGGCGGTGTTTGTGAATAGAATTTTTCAATGGTTTTTAAGGTTAACTGAAACTCGAGAACTACTGTACCTATCGGCTGTAGAATTATGCGATAGCAGCTATTACTCTAGGCATACGGGAGAATCTTGCGGGCGTCAACTTTAAAAACAATATTTTAAGTTTGTGTGCGTGCGTGTTTATCTTAAAGGGTTGGTATTACTTTTGTTTTCTCTAACACTAAGAACAGTACGTTTTGCAGTAGCGGGTAGCACCTCTAGCTGTGTGTTCTACTGGTGGTCTGTAAAAATTTGGCAAAAAAGCGTGTATTTTAGAAATTATAAAGTGACAGGCGGATAGATATGGCTGCAAAATAAATTAATTTTTAATAATATAAAGAACTTAAACATAATCTATATCTAAGATAAATTTTTCTAAGAGAAGTAGTTACGAATACAGACAAATGGAATTGATTAATAAAACAAGTACAAAAAAAACAATTAATGCACAAGGTTTAATTGTTTGCTGGTTAGGGGAACCGCATTTAATTCGCAAGACAAGGCTTGTGTTTAAGGGGTTTTCGTAGCCTATGTTGCCGTAATTTGTTTGAACAAGTTTGATGATTTTTTTTAAGTGTGTTAAAAGCTAGCTAGTTACAGACATTTTTACAAGACTCTTGAGACTGTATCATTCAAAAATTGCAAATTATATACGGGAATAAATCTTGCGACAGTAATTTTATTTCAACATAAGGCGGAAAAACGTAAGGAAAACGTTGACAAGGGTAAAGAGCACACATACATACAGTGATAATTAAATAATTTATCTAATTCCACAGGCAAAACCAGAAAGAAATGTATTAGTAATCTATGTAGACAAATAAGAAGGACCATACATTTTTATATTTAAATTCATTTTTCTAAGTATACCAAACAGATTTAAAGGAAGTATAAGCGAGAGAAACATATTGGATCTTATCGATATATTTTATACATGACTGAATTTTTGACCCAGCCCAGGTTGTAAGGTCACATTGATGGTTTGATCAAAAGCTACATCTATCCTAATGTAATTTTGACTTATTTTAATTCCGGCAACCGGGTTAGGACAGAGTAGAATGGATGATGAAATGTTGATCACTGACAGTTGACTTACCTAGAGGAGCATTCAACGAGAGAGCATCTTGATCTTGCATAAACTCGTATTCGCCGTAATCCGAACCGTCGTCAAAATCGTTATTATCGAGAATAATTTGCTCGGGATCCATTATATTTTCTTTTTGAGTCAATACTTTTCCAAAATAACCTCGGTATTCGTACGGCCTATCGTAAGCGCCGAAACATAGGTACAATCAGCGATGCACAATAATAACTATGAATCACCGAACTCACTTTACATAAATCTCACTTTATCAGAAAAAAAACTTAAACCACATAAAACATCAACGTAAATCCTTCGATTGGAACTTTTTCACAACTGTACACGGTCGACTTTACCACATCTGTCGATTCTGTCGGCTAACATTTTTCTCACTTTTTCCGTCTTCTTTTCCATGAGGGCAGCGGCAACAACATGCGCTATATGCCAACGGTGCGAATGCTCGAAACTACCACATTTTCCATGACCACGCCGACCCTGTAGAGTAGAGGAATATTTTACACTTGCTTAATATCGGACTGCTGCGCTACCACTGTACCACTGCACTATAAACAGTTGACAGGTCCGCAAACGAGCCGCACCAAAGGAACGCACGCCATGCCCAAAAACGATTGATTTATGGGTAAGATAACAATTGTATGATGTTCCTGTATCATCGTATCCTGATTCCGTATCAACAGATCGCTAACGCATTTTCTCAAAGCATTTGCAACAACTGATAACACGAGCGAATTGCAGAAACCATAGAAAACAAGCATAACTATTCACGACGCTGGCTAGGGTTAGCTATTTGCAAACACACCACTTGCCACACAAATGACCATCCAGCCAACGCTACTGCCATCCGGGGTATGGGTGTAGCTGCTCGATTCAGTACGGAAACGATCTAAGGTGCGCTCGTGCAAATAACATCGAAGCCATGTTTTCGTTGATTCACTTCACTTGGCGACTTGGCAATTCCTGTTTTTACGACAGGCGTGCGCTCGGCAGATCCAGCAGTCGCTGCTGGGAATGCTTGTGAAGCGACCGTGTTCGTCATCGCTGGCGGTCGCCATTGTTGGGAAAGCCAACGGGTCGATTTTTGGAGAGCGTTTTTCAGCCACTCCCTTTACCTGCACTGCCGTTGATCGTTTACACTCGCACTATTCCGCGGGTGCACTTCAGGCGTGTTGTCGTTGCTACATATTTCCAGCCTTTTGCCAGTCTTTTTCCATGCGAAAATCGGCTGGAAAATGCCTGATGACAACACGGGCTGATTACACTTTTCGTACTGCAGCTTTGTTTCTCGATACCGCACAACCGTGGCGCTAGTGTGCGCTGGCATTTGACAGCGTTGCTTGTAGTGTTGGCAGAATCGGGATTCGAAAGACTCGAAGAGTCGATCCAACGACGGATTCTAAGGCTTGGATCCAATTTGATAAATAAGAATAAGATTTGATTTGTTTGGGTCTCGATTTGATTTGTTTCTGATTTGATTTGATTCAGAATTGAGCTGAATCTATTTCAATTTGATGGCACTCGATCCAGATGCGAGTTTGAGTCGAATTAGTCACGTAAAGGTGCGATGTAGAACATCCCTCAAGTGGGACTAGGCCTCTCGCCGAAAAGAACTTCTGTTACCAATAGACGGTATATTATTAGGTCGGTGATCAGCCGTTCGTAATATCATATAGAAAGGGTAGGTTTACATTTTTACCGTATTGTTATTTATAATAAAACATGCCATTGAGAATCTTCTTTAGACAGTATTACAAACAAAAAACCCTGTGTCCGAAATCGTTCAATGATATGCGAAGAACATCGTTCCCATACGTTAGTTGATGTACATGATTAACACAACTGCTTACAGCGGTGAACCTCACATCGGAAATGTGTGGAATGTTTTTAATATTAAAAAAAACGAGTTATCAGTAGATGTGATAGGAATTCAGACTAACATAAACGGTTTCCACACCGGCATTCATTGGTTTTACAGCGTCGTGGGACTGTTTGAAGGATTGGGATTCGGATTTTTAGATCTGGATCTCTCAATAGATTTGATTGAAAGATTTGAATCTCCCCAAGGATTTGATTGTCCCATCACTAGTTGTTTGGTTTTATGGATGTTAATTGTTTGCTCGGATTAAATTTCAAGAAAATAAGCTGTTAACTCGCTAACAGTTTATTTCCTGAACTTGGATACTTTACTTCTGCAATTGAATTCTTATGAAGCATTCAAATCATAATTTTCATCAAAATATCACTTCTAGGATTAATAAATTATATGATAAAGATTTTTTTCAACAAAATTTCAAAGTTTTAAAAAGTTTTAAAACATTTTTCGGTTTGCAAGGATACGCAGAGTTTTAAAACTCATGGCATAAACCAAAAAGGTTTGTCATTTCTAAATTCCAACGGACCAAAACAACGGCGCCATAACGAAAAAAGCAGTGCGCTGTGGTTTGTTCTCTCGAGTTGTGGATTCTATTGGAAATTAAGTTCGTCTTACATTCTATTCACATCTATTCACATCTATTCACATCATTAACAGCACCCGTGTGTTATATTCATTTCAGAAACTTTAAAAAATGTATACGACAAGGAAAACAAGAACGAAACGGATGGATTCAGTTGTTGTCGAGGATAGTTTGCAAGAAAAATCGGTTGAGGTTTTGGGTGATAGCATAAAATCGGCTAGAAAAAGCAAGCCACCAACAGAAAAGCCCAAATCGTCGCTAGTATTAACCATCGAAAGTGACGTCAATATGGAAAAAGTTGCGTTTAAACCTGGTAAATGGCGTAAATCGATGTCTCTACTGCGAGCATCAGTTAGCCGACGAGATGGGTCATGTTCGATCGGAGGAAGTCGCCGCATAACCATGTGTGTGGAAGATTATCGAGCATCACAAACGTTGAACGAATCCGGAAAGTCGACCATAGATAACCTTCACAGTTTACAAGAAAGCCAATCCGCATTGCATGATATTACAATACACCAATTCGCTACTCCGCTGGTGCCGATGAAAACAGTCGCGGGGCAATGCTATCTACAATTGAAAAGTTCGAGAGATGAAATTTTACAGCGCTGCCGGCAGAAAGAACCAATAACTTTTGACGTGATGTTAGCAAATCTCAAAGTGGATGTCTCACGAAAAATAGGAGAAGGTGTGTACGGCGAAGTCTTTCAGTGTACGAAGCCCAATGGAAGCTGTTCAGTTTTGAAACTTGTCCCGATCGAAGGAGAACTACTAATCAACGGGGAAAAACAGAAGACTTTTGATGAAATTTTATCTGAAATAATAATATCATCAGAACTGAGTAATCTTCGTCAGCGCAGCATTCAGTTCTGCACGGACGGATTCGTCGAGCTTCAAAGTGTGAGCTGCATTAAAGGCCGTTACCCTAAGGTACTGAAGGACCTGTGGGCTGTCTACAACAACCAGCAAGGCTCGGAGAATGATAACCCGGATTGCTTTCCGGACGATCAACATTATATAGCTTTTGAAACCGCCTACGGAGGCAAAGAATTGGATGGCTTTCGATTCAGAAATGCCCTGCAGTCTTTTGCAGTACTATCGCAAATAATGTTATCTTTGGCTGTTGCCGAAAAAAGATTTGATTTTGAGCACCGAGACCTGCATACGGGAAATATCTTAATCGAGCCAACTAAGGAGACAGTTCGAAAGTACCATCTACTTGGTGAAGAAATCGTTATCCAAACGCAAGGCTTAAAAGCCACCATTATTGACTACACACTATCGCGAATAATTTTGAACGGCCTGTGTCTGTTCAACGATCTATCAACGGACGAGGAGCTCTTCACTGCGGAAGGCGATTATCAATTTGAGATTTACCGCAAAATGAAGACTGCGTTGCAAAATCAGTGGAACGTGCATTCTCCAAGAACGAACGTATTCTGGTTGCACTATTTGATTGACAAGCTAACATCGTTACAGAACTATCGCGATAAAAAGAGCAAAGCTCACCGGGCATCAATGGAAACGATGAAGGAGTTAAGTAAGGTTATAATGGATTTCAATAGTATCTGCGACATCGTGCAGCATTACTTTAAACCGGATATGAATGAATCGGACAAAGAGAACTAAGAAACTTAATAATAGTGTACAAATTCTTGGTACTGTAACAATCCTCGTTATCTCAATCCTCACTTATGTTTTTAAATAAAAGAACTTTATTCTGTTGCTCACTTACATGTTTTATCTCGGTGGACTACTATATATTTAAGGGCTATGGTTTCATCCATGCAAAGGATAACCTATTTTTTCTACATCAATTTTACCTTTGGAACACACCGCTATAACCGACAATTCGAACATTCCGTTGCGAAACGTCACAACTGTTATACACTTTTTCAAACGTAATGTCAAATCAATCCGCATTACGCGACCTGTGAACTTAAATGCCTTAGTCACTGTCACTTCGAGTTTGCCACATGTGAAATTGCATCAGCGCGTTAAAATCAGTTTTTCGTGGTAAAAAGTGAGTATTCCAGGTTCAAAGAATGTATAAACTGGTCAGTGGTTCTTGTTTGATGAGTTGTAAAGTTGAGAGTTCCAATGGTTGGGCTAGAAGAGGCTAATTTAACCTTCTACCGTTCCATACCAATCTGGGTTGTCCACCCGAAGCCAAACCGCACATCAAACCAACACAAGCAACCTATGACCGGCGTTCTTTGAGACATGGGAATGGTTGATATGATACTTTTTTCGGTGTTCCTCTATTGCACAATTTTACTTTTTAGGACTTGAAAGGAGCGCCAAGATGACGTTATCGTGCCGATTTTATAAACAAAAATTCCCGGAGGTGGAGGATGTGGTGATGGTGAACGTCCGGTCGATAGCCGAGATGGGAGCGTACGTATACTTGCTGGAGTATAACAATATCGAGGGCATGATTCTGCTCTCCGAACTGTCTCGCCGGCGCATCCGTTCCATCAACAAACTGATTCGCGTCGGCAAAACGGAGCCGGTAATTGTCATCCGTGTGGACAAAAACAAAGGCTACATCGATTTGTCCAAGCGACGCGTGTCGCCGGAGGATGTGGAGAAGTGCACGGAACGGTTCGCGAAGGCAAAGGCGGTCAATTCGATCCTGCGCCACGTGGCTGAACTGATGGAGTTCGATAACCAGCAGCTGGAAGATCTGTACGAGAAAACAGCTTGGCATTTCGAGGAAAAGCACAATCACAAAGTGACCGCCTACGATGTATTCAAGCAGTGTGCCGTGTAAGTAGAGAAGATGTTCGTTTCGCCATCGGGACAGTGTTGTAAATACCATTTTACTTGCAGTGATCCTTCGCTGTTGGACGAATGTGGCTTGGCACCGGAGCTGAAAGAGCTGCTGCTCAGTAATATCCAGCGGAAGCTGGTGTCGCAGGCGGTGAAAATCCGAGCGGATATTGAGTGCGCCTGCTACGGCTACGAAGGTATCGATGCGGTTAAAACGGCTCTCCGCGCCGGTCTCGAGTTGTCTACGGAAGAGCTGCCCATCAAGATCAACCTCATTGCCCCTCCATTGTATGGTACGTTGAACGGATGGAGAAGATTCGCACAATTTGCCCGTAATATCTCACAATTCAACGAATGATTTCTTGATTTTGTAGTTATGACCACATCCACGCCAGAAAAAGCTGACGGCCTGAAAGCACTCGAAACGGCTATCGAGAAGATCAAGGAAACGATCGAAGGACTCGGCGGTGTGTTCAAGGTGCAGATGGCCCCGAAGGTCGTGACTGCGACGGACGAAGCCGATCTGGCGCGGAAGATGGAGCGAGCCGAGGCGGAGAACGCCGAGGTATCGGGCGACGAGGAGGATGACGACGAGGTTGGCATCAAGTATAAGATGGACGACGATGAAGGCAATGACAAAGCGGATAAGGACATCGAGTTCGAGGGCAGCGGTGACGAGGAGGATGACAAACAGGAGGAATAATAACCTAAGATTCGAGATGATGAGTGTTGCGCTGGATAATATCGGCGGGAGGCGGAGGATTTTCAAAACCCGTCGGGTGTGGAAAAGTGCACGTCGGAAAGCACGGCACGTCTTACTCCAGTTGTGCTTAGTTTCCTACCTTACTATAAAAAATCGTATTAAATGGCGGAAATTGAAACATTCTACGATCGATCGTTTATTTTTTTTATCCATCCACTTTGCTTTTCAAGTCGTAAAACAAAGTTTAATATTATTATCAAAAAAATTCAGCCGTAGGCCAAATATTCGTATAAAGCAACGCGATGCACATGATGTAATGAAATCAACTAAAACATTGCACTAGGTAAAACAAATAACAAAATTATTGACGTTAATGATAATCTGATCAGAATGAGAGGTAACATAGCAACCAAAGCAACACTGCTCATTCTTCTCAGAATCAAAAGCTTGAAGAAGTTTATCGGTGTATCGTGAAGAGCAGTCCTCAGATATGCCTACTGGGGGTCGGCAGTGATTGCTTCGATTCCATTTTTTCTTTGACACACTATCGGAAAGTGATGATGGTACTGCCGATACTTTTTTCACTACAGATATGCTCCAGAGCCCGTTCCACTTCGTTCGGTGTGTAAACCTGCAATAAATAGAAGATCGTATTTGCACCGGGCGTTCGTTTCCGTCAAAAAGTTAGCATCTTACCCGACTCGACTAGCGTTTT